>QNQO01006813.1:0-202723 GCA_003290165.1 Berberis thunbergii | reverse complement strand
ATAAATTCAAGGGGTTTGGCATATGAAGGATCACGGATACTAATAAGGCTCGCCTAGGCAAAGTGGCTATGGAGGTAAGGGGTGGAGAATCAAGCTGTGGGAAAATATTATTATTACGAGAAATACAGTTGGAAGGTTTTGGGTGGTTCACAAAAGAAATCAAATCTTCCTATAGCTGCTCCTCGAGGAGATATCATGAACATCAAGCACAGGTTTGCAAGTCGTGTCTCTTTTCAAATGGTAAATAGCCAAAGGATTGACTTTTAGAGTGACAAATTGGTTTCTTGTCAACATCTAATGGACATGTTTGAAGAGATATACAAAGTTAGTAGAAAGAAAAAAGGGATCGGTTGCTGATTTTGCTCTCATGAATGGCGCTTTGACAAGCAACTGTGGATCGTAGAAGAGGTTTGAGAGACTCTGTGGTTGGTAAAATGATTGATCTCACCCAGCTGCTCTCTCCTGGCTGCCATGTGGAAGATCAAGACAAGAGCATTTGGTACCATAAATCAAAATGTTTCTCAGTCAAGGACTTCTTTTAGAAGCGAAGCGATGGCACCACCCACCCCCCTTCCTCCATTCTCTTTGTCCTCTCCCTTTCACTGATATATGTGGAGAAAGCAGACCCCGCTTCAACAGAACTTATACTGGAAGCTTGCTAAGAATGCCCTTCCAATCACTAATAGATGCCCCCTCTGTGAGTCCTCAACTGGAATTATTTCTCACTCCTTGATTGCTCAAAAGACAAATTGGTTGTTCGTCCCAAATGGTGATATCTTCCAAATTTCCAATGGTTATCCCACTGGCTCCTTTTGATTGTGGTGTGGGTTATTTGGAAGGAATGAAACAGCATAATTTTCAGAGGAAGAAAATTGGACAGCCATTCTATATGGAAAATGATCGTGATTATGTTGCTTCAATGAGTCCTTACATGGATATAGTCCCTGTAAGCCTATGCCAGAAACTGCTTCTCAATTTGGCTACTTTAATTTCAGAAGATTAGTTCCTTTATGTATGCCTTCTGTTTTTCCATGTTTATTTCCTAGTTGCGTTGAGCTTCTCACTCATTGGTAATCTCCTTCTCTTTAGCAATTATTTTATCCATAAAAATAAAGTGACCTTGTTAGATTTGTATTCCACAACTATTGATCCTATTAAAGAGTTTAAGCATATATACATTCAGCTTAGATTGTGCCCTGACATGAATTAGTTATAATGTTGCACGTGGTCATATTCTTATATTCTCTTTATGGAGCAATAAGTATAAAGCCATTGTATTATATATACTGCTCCATGCTTACATCAAAGGGTCATAACACAAGAAAAGAACCAAGCTTGATGCTCTCGAAGTTAAGTCAAATAGCCATGTGGACAAATAATTGCCAACCGATTGGTACTCATAGTAATTTTTGTCAGAGTGATAAATAATCAAAATCAAAGCAGCATTAATGAGTTAATCACTAAATGAGAATCATCCAAGCAGCATTGATTAATCTTCATACCTTATCATAAGAAAATGCATTTTCACGGAGACATGTCTTGCAACAATGGGATCTGATACAACAACGAATGATTTTGGTCCAAAAGCAAGTTTATAAACTGATCCATGCTGTGAATATAAAACAAAATAAGAAAGTGTCATAAAACAAAAAATAGATGGAAGGAAACAATTATGTAGAGAACTACACACAATTAGAAAGATTATACACACATTTACAACATAACAAGGTAATAACAAAGAACACTGCAGAACTACTTCATTCGTGTAAAAAACAATTCTTTTGGCAACGTAACATGCTCAAGTTAGATATTGAAGATGGTCATGTTTTCTTTCGACTCGTACCTATATAAAAGTAAACTGAGCACCCAAAATGCCAATTAACTAGTGATACCATAGCATAGAGAAAAGAGTAGGCACCTCTAAAAACCAATCATAGAGTGCAAAGAAAAGAGGGCGAGCGAACAAATCCGATATACAAGCACCGTTCAGCAATTGGCATTGAACCAATGCTCGCCAGTACTCAACAAATTAGTCCAGAAGATTGCTAGCATTATCAAGTAGATTTCTCTTTGTCTTCGTTTCTCCCAATACCGGTTGATTGGCATTCGCAAGATAGTATCAAATGCACAAAATTTGTAACTAAAATGGAAAATAAATAAATGGTAACATGGTGTACCGTTTTTATGATGTCAAACTACTAGAAGTTAAAACATTTTCCACACCATCCTTCTCCCAAATCAAATCCGAGCGTCCCAAGTTTACACAATCTAAGTTTGAGCTTAAAATAGTTTAGAACTGAATGGGATTGTAGCAAGAATGGGCTGATTATACTTTAAAGAATGTGTAGTGGAGTTATGTAGAAACCATTGGCATTCCTTTGGAATGAAGTCTGGCGCCCATCAGCTCGAGAAATTTTAGGTTTGAATATTCTTTTGTAAATTATGTGGATATCATGCGCATTCCTTGGATCGTACTATGAATTAATATCTTGTTTTTTTTGTTTGACATAATTCTTCTTAATAGTGACAAAATACTTTACTTTTTTCATCAAGAAAAAACAATATGGAATCAGTTATAGTTTATAGGACTGATTAGCTATAAGCCTCTATCAAATTGACAGTGAACGCCACTTATTTTCCTATGCAGATAGTTTTTGATTAATCGACAAATTCATCATTAAATGCGAAGAGCTCATCCTAAACCACTTTTTAACCACTCCATAGTCGATATTAAGTGTGAAACATAAGCATCAGCCTTCCACTTTTTGAGTAACACTACACATGGATTTACCCAGACACATTGTAGAGGAATAGAAGTCTACCTATGTTACAACATAGGAAAGTGTCACAGAATAGACAGTCTACCTATGTTAGAATAGAATGGGTTAGGAAGACTTTCTATTGTATTTGTTTCCTAACCCATTCTATTCTAACATAGGTAGACTTCTATTCTGTGGACACTTTCTATAATGTAATAGGTAGACTTCTATTTCTCTAACACACATCAGTCCACAACCACCTGCCATGGCCACACCATTCACCTCATACCCCATCCCAGACACAACACCAGTACTACCAGTCTACCAGCCAGTATGCTCAAATCGAATAAACCATAAATTTTGAGATTAAAGCATGTATTATTTACCACAAAAATATAAGCTTATAACCACCATTACTTCAACACAGACACTGCTAGCACAATCACTAACACACACCACCATTGCCACCCAGCACTATCACTGCGAATTTTTTAATTGAATGGGTATCCCAGTAATAAAACAAACAAGTAGATAGAATCACTACATTACCCATTAGCTTTAAAACTTTTTAATTAAAGCAATTAACTTTAGAAAATTTTCAATTTCATCAAATTGTTATATGGTTCAACAGATGAACAACCCTGATACTACTAAACCAAGCAAATAACATCACAGCAACCCAACCCCAGAATTTTGAAAACCTCAGCATCTAAAAGTTCCAAAATGAAATGAGGAAATTATAATTAGATACACACTTCTGTGCACCAAAACCAAAAGGAAGGAAGGAAAAAACCAACCTGATTGCAGAAAATTTCTTCTGAAAAGTGTAGTTAGTTTCTAATTAGGCTTTAAACTCCAAGTTTTTGAAGTACCCAAAGGTGAAAAATCACTCCTTAGAAACCCAACAGGAGCAATAGTGAGAGTGGCCATGGCAAAGTGGAGCAAATTCGAAGCAGAGAGAATTGTCGTAGTGTTACGGTTAAGATAGAATGGTCTGAGTGTGGGGTTTAAAAAGTGGGATCTGTGGTGATGTTGGGCCACCATTACTCTTGCCATGGAAATAGAAATTTGGTGGGGTGAGAATTTTACGGCCACTTAAATTGCTTGGTTCGTGCTGGTGAGGTCACTATGTGCAAAATATGCTCAGAAAAATAAAAGATTAAGAACTGCCACCAAACTTGGTCGGTCATTTGTTTACATTTAGGGCATAAAATGTATGGACAAAATCCGAGGTCCTAATCGAATTCGATTATGGTTTTTTATGTGTTTAGATTTGTCCTTGTTGATTGCGCTAATCTCGAGCCTGCAGCGATTAAGCGAGGGATCATCGTTGTGGCGGCCGAAGACATCTAATGCTTAAGTCAAATATGAAGAATTAAGACATGTAAATTGCACGGTGCATGCGTACCTTTCTTATTTCCTTTCCTCACCTCAAGTAGTGAGTGCTACCCTCCACATTGTCCATGTCATTGAGGGTGTGATGGAGAGACGAGATCTCATCTAAGATCTTTCTTGTGCTCGATTGAGTCTCTTCGACGTTTGGCTCTCTTTAGGACCCAATGCTTAGTTGGGCTAAGAGTTGTGTTTGTGCGAGTGGATCTCAGGTCTATGACAGTTATGAGATTTTTATGTAGACCCTGAGACTCGTGCCTCTTAAGCTGGTGTGACTCGAACTTGGGGCACATGACTTGTAGGTTGAACAACAGTTTTCGTGTGATCGTTGGGACCATGCTGAAGCCTTTCTCATGGTAAGATTAGCTCATGCCACATGTACAACTATGATCGTATAATTGATTTATGTCTCATCGGTTGTTATAACTCATTCGAATAGGAAAGCGAGCCATATACGAATTTACTATTAAAAAAATGTACTTTGTTTCATCTCGTGGTGATGTCATGAAGGTAGCAACCATGTAAATGCCATAAAATTCAAGCATGAAAGTTTACGTACTTTTTGGTCAAATAACTTGCTCAAATGGTTTGTGGTTATCTTCTGAATGATTACTACTTTGGTTTTCCACTTTCTGAAAACAATTCTTAATCCACCTATGTTAATCTTCATTTAATGCAATATTTGTGTTAGTTCTCAGCTACCTATCTCGTGTTTCAAAAGACTTCCATTTATGTTGTTTTTTATAGTAATGAACTTTTGATTTAAATCCCTACAAATCAATATGAACTTGTCAAAGGTGATAAAAAAGTAATGTTAGTGTTAAACTGTCTAAATTTTATATGTTCCATTTGCTGATTGAATTGATTATTTGAATAAACTATGTTAAAGTACAAAGGATGATATTTTTTAAAAAGAGTTTAAAAAATAAATCTCCCAAGTGTCTATGTTATCTTTTATTGTGTAATTTCTTGAGTCTGTAGTTTTTAAATTACAATTGTTTGCTTAAAACATATATTTGGCCTCAATATGTCTTTGAAAGACTAATGATGTTCATGAAGTATAGGTAGTGTGACAGTCGTCATTGCACCTATTAGTTTTATATAACGTAAAAGGAATTCATTTGAGTTTCAATACATTTAATGGACCACAATGTTTTACTTTTTTGTTTAAAAATATCACAACTGAAATAATGATACAAGACAATTGGGTGTACAAAATTTATTAAGTCAATCCAAAACTTATCTTCGGCAAAAAATAAAAAATATATATATATAGATATTTATATATTAGTAATATGAATCCTATACATTTAATCAAACAATTCGGATCTGAGTGCATACACTTATCAGATAGTGTGTAGTTATTTTCTAAATGATCACTATTTTGGTTTTCCACTTTAATTTTTGAAATTTTTTCTACTAATCCACCTATTATTTTTTTATTTCTCTAGTGAAATATTTGTTTTAACTCTTACGCCACCGACCTGGTGTTACAGAATGCTTCCATCTATGTAATTTTTTCATAATAATGAACACCGGGTTCAAATTCCTGCAAATCAATATGAATTTGTCAAAGGTGATTCTAAAATAATGTTAGCATTAAATTGTCTGAAATTTATATGTTTCATTTGTTGATTGAATTTGATTCTTTCTCCTAGGTTTCTATGTAACCTTTTGGTGTCAATGAACAATTTCATTTTTATTATTTATCGAGTATGTTGTTTTTAAATCACAATTGTTTGCTTAAAGAGTGTATTTGTTTCAAGATTTAACTGAAAGTCTAATGATGTTCATGAAGTACACACAATGTCATAGTTTGTCATCTTGCACGTATTAGTTTTATACAAAGTAAGAGGAACACATTTGAGTTTTAATTTATTTCATGGACCACAATGTTTTACAATTTGTTTGTAAACATATGCTTACATTTTATTTTTTTTAATAATTGACAACTTATATAAAGTAAGTAGCTTATTGTTATTATTTTAATTGAAAAATATTGAAAGTATGATACAAGAGATTGTGGTGTATAAATTTATTAAGTCAATCCAATTTTTATCTTTTCCAAAAAAATAATATATGATTTGAATAGCGTAATACAAGTCGTATACAATAAATCAAATAAGTTGAATTAGAATACAGACATTTAAAAACTTAATGATCCTAAACTAAATTATTTATTAGCTCAATATGAAAAAATTGCATCAAATTATGATTTGTCACTCATCATTAATGACAACGGTGAATTCTAAAACATACAAAGTTACTACTAAGTAAGTTATGATCTAATCAAAATACTAAAGAGACAACCCTGATCACAAAACGAAACCTTATACACAAATTATATAAACTAATAATATTATTAATCACTCTCTTTAAACTTAACTAATAAAGTAATAATTGTAACGATCCACTATCGGACCATCGATATATATTATCCCCATTTAATTAGCTCTACAATAATGTAAGGTTTTAACTGAAATAAATCACCTAGTAAATTGGACATGATGTGAATCGAGCCTACTTCTGATATCATCCCCCCTAGAGTTCCTATCGTTCAGTCGAAAAGGTCTCGATGTCAGAAAAGTACAAATAATTACCTATTAATCTCCCCTCAGACAATAGTTTTAAGCCTCAGGGACATAATTTGACGCATTCATCACCCTTGATCAGGCAAGGCATTTTTCTAGCACACCTCGTAAGTGTTAGATACATAACCTGGTGCATTCATCACTCTTGATCAGGCAATGTGTTTTTCCAACACACCTCCTAAAGCAATTATCATAACTCCTTGGATTAGGCTTTTTTACAACGGTGTGTCACAATGTGAAAATGTAATGCCACAATATTACATTGATATAATATGAAACCAGCATGATTAGAATATGTGTTATTTTGTCAAGCTTGGTAAAATAAGATTGAACGATAATTAAATAAAGAAATATGTGCAAATAACCTAGTAGAATAGTGAGTATGTGGAACCCATAGCATAGATTGGGCCTATTATTGCATCCAATTATATTAAGAGTTTAAACAAAATCTTAAATCCTAAATGGGGTTAAGGAGTGGATTATCCATAAAAATCAGTACAAACCTCAATTAGTTTCATACAAAATGAGGGAAGAGATTGATAACTTAATATAAATACAAACACATAGGGACAAATGAACAAGTGTTGGGGTGAAGTTTGGATAGTCAAAACTACTTGAAAGATTATGATTTTCTCATTTCTCCGAATAAATGAAACCCCTTTTTTACTGATAGAAATACGCCGAAAGCATGAAGAAACATACATGTTGGTTTTGAAAGATTTGGATAGTCAAAACATATATGGGTACAAGTTATCTATGTGGCCTTATGAAAAGTATTAGTAATTTTACTTTGGTGGGATCAGTGAAGAACAAAAAATGAAAGGAAAGCATTAAGGTGATTCAGAGTAAGTAGTATTCAGTTGATGTGCATGATCATGACACTAGGGTTATTTCTAAATGCACCCTAGATACATGGTTGTGGTTAGAATTGCAAGATGTACATATTATGTCATAGTTTCACTATGGGGTCAATTGAAATAATGATAAAATGTAGGGAAAATGTTTGACTATATTTAAAGCCCCTCCTTATATGTATCGCTAATGTGCATATAAAAAATGTATGTGTATATATGCATATGCATATAACATGTTGATGAATGACGTCTATTTTGTGAGGACAACAATTTATCATTCTCACTTTTGCTTAATTACAGGGCGTCATTGATGTAGATTTTTCATTGACGTATCAGTAGAAGATTGGTGACAATGCTTAAGAAGACTTGTGGTCTTCATATGCTTAATTTCTTGTATTTTTGCAAGTGATGTTTCAATGAGAAATATGTTACACATGAATACTTTTCCACTGTGCGAGCAAGATCAAATTTGAAACTAGAGTATATGTGTTATCTTTCCAAAAGAATTTTATTACGCCTTACGAGATTTTGGTCTTAAGATTTAATACTATAGTGGTCGACTTTGCGTTAGATTATTGGGGCATTACAACACTAACCACAAAAACATTACAAAGAACAAATTACATGAACTAATGATTAATTACGTCACTAACTATAGATCCCAACTGAATTACAACTTAAACAAAAACTAGTCATACTATAAAACCACATCATCTGATCATTCAAGACAAACTATAAAACCCCATGTTTCAGTTAGTGTGGATTGATCATTGAAGACAACATCACCAAGATCTACTCTACAATGTTAAAAGTAAATCCTATAAACAAAAAGAAAACAAATCTACATAATAAATAAAGTGTACATAAAAAAGTTCTAAAATCCCTTCACCAGAAAATAGTACTTCCAAGCAAGAGCGAAGTAAAATCGTGTGCAAAAATCCAAATAAGAGCAAAGTTAAATCATGTGATTTAAGTGAAACCATCTCATATAGTAACAATCTTTCGCAAACCCTCGCTTGCAACTCACACAACCTTCTATCGCAAACCATAGTTGGATCAAATTGTAGTTTACAGTTGAGAAAACTACACATCTTCCTTTTCATACCGCGTTGAGGTGGGTAGGTAAGTATCTCAATTGACAATCGTCGATCATTTCTCGAAGGACCAACATCTTTATAAAAATTCCGAGATTCATAACAAGCATGTGTGGAGTCTCGGGCAACTCATGTGCTCATCAACTTAAGATCATTTGAGTCGTTACCTTAGCTTTGTTGAATAGACAATCAAGAGCCTCGACTCAGTTTGTAATTATGCACAATTTTGATGTATATACCCTTTTGCTACCCAAGTAGCAAAACCCTTATCTCTATCTATAACGATAAATCAATAGGTGACTTATGTATGTGCACGCTGTCATTGTAATTTCCAAAACAACCCTCCCAATCCCAACGTAGGGCCCAAACCAGCTAAGAATCAAAGTTTGTGTGTGGTGTGATACAAACCACATGTGACGCGCCGCAAAGACAGCTAATGGCTCCCAATCTTTGATGCTGTTGTGAAAAAAATAAAGAAAGTTCGTGATGATAAAAAATGGAATGGTTCATCTTTATCATCCTCTTTGGTGTTATACATACACATCTTTAGTGCATGATTGCAAGTAATTAATGGTGGTATTATTATATATAAATAGATGAGGTTTGAACGAACATGTAACCTGTCTTCAACCTTATTCTTGGATTCTCCAAATTATGAAAATGTCCATCCCCATCTTCTAGTGTTTGTCAAGATTTCGAAGATCCTAAAATGCCCTCCCCCCATATTTTATAAACCCCAAGCCAATCCAATATCTACTTTATGCTTTCACGCGTCATTCTCATATTGAAGCATAAGTTCATCGGGCCTACTTCACTTAAAGGCCATTAAATTATCAGTGGACAAAATATTTTGTAGGTCCAATTAAAACCCGATCAACATCTTACCAAATTAGCAAACATGGTCTAAGACATCTTAATTCTTCAATAATGTGTCAAAATTATGTTGGTTCGAGAATGCCCTTTACACTTTTGCTTCTTTATAACTATAGACAATTCACTCTGTTGGCATCCTGATGTGTCAATACTTTGGTTTTTTCAAGAATGCCCTTCATTTCCCCTTATAAGGAGCTAAGCTCTAACAAAGAGAAGTTAAAGGTAGTCTACTATAATGATGATACATATAAAGAAATTATAATAGTAGGTCGATGAGAATGAAAAAAATATAATTAATCAATATTTTGGTAATTCATAATTTGTTTTCATATTTGTTAATTTGGTAACTTATTTGGAAAGTGCCAAATACACGACCCAAGAATGAGAGTGTCATGCTAAAGGTATAACACTGTACCCGCATCATCACGCTATGTGAAAAATGTATGGCATGAGTGATGCACTAGTGTGGATACCGCTCATGTTGTTAATGGTCTCTTAGTTGTCCATCCCGCAGCCCCTTAAACAAACACTATTCACATTCCCCAAAATTAAGTAGTAGTAGTTAATTTGGTTTTGTTGTTTGCAATGGAAATTCACACAAAAACTCTTTTTAAGTATAGCTCATAAGAACTCAGAAGTGAAAGAAAGACAGAGAGATGGAAACGGAGACGACTGGTTTTGTGGTGGTTGAGAAGGTGAGAGGCAAATCAACAGCCACTCAGTGCTTCTCCAAGTATCCCCTCAAACTAATCATTCCCAATAAGGTCAATAACCCATTTCTTATTTCACTCTTATTCTACTATGCATTTTGTATTCCTTCATTCCACTCATCATCTTCTAATCTAATGGTCTCTTTTGGGTCAATGGGTTTTCAGATTGGTCCCTCAGAAATTGATGCAGTTTGGATTTACAGCCTCACTTATGGTGGGGGCATAGTCTCTGTATGTTACTCCTACACACCCATACAATATTCACACTCTCTCTTTTTCTAATTTGTAATTAATTTGTGATATTGGATGTAGGGAGATACTGTTTCATGTCACTTGACAATTGAAGATGGTTGCACAGCAGTTTTCACCACTCAGACTTCTACAAAGGTTCCTTTTATCTTTCTGGGTTATTAAGTAGTTTGTAGCTGATTAGTTTAAATTTGATATTTGTTTATAATTATGTCCAGGTTTACAAATCTGTGGGGTTGAAGTGCTCCGAGCAATTCTTGGAGGTAAATCGAATAATACGAAACTTTTCGTTTTTGTGTTCTTTTTTTTGAATTCCTTTAGTTTTTATCTTTTGCTGAATTGTTTGGTTCTTGATTGAATAGTGATACATGTTTCTGGGTTAGTCAAAGGGACAAGGGTTACAAATGTTGTTTATTCTAGATAGTTATCTATCTAACCATAAATCATTTTTGTGATGTATTAGAAACCTGAAGCTGGCTATTGTTGCAACTAACTCCTATACCAAGTATAGTGGTCATGGATATAAAGTCGCCGATGCCTATCTGAACTGAAACCAGGGAAAATGTTAAAGATTTTGAACCTAAAAAAAAGCACAAGGTTTAGTAGGAACCCCGAAATTAGAAATAGTATTTTTCTAATTGGGTTTGTCCAAAGAACCACCAAAAGTTACATCCACATCAATGACTTGACATTATGCGAACTCTGACCAATCCATCAAAACTTAGCCTTTTGTAGGATTCATCCGACAAATACAATCGTTTTGGAAACTGAAGGACACTTTTCGAAAATGTTTCCAATTGGCAGGAATTCCCTTCTTTTCAAATGGCTATGGAGGTTTGAGACTAAAACGGAGACTCTTTCGAGGCAGGTTATCAATCACAAATATGGTTGTCGTTGGGACTAATGGTATATTGGTATATGAATGAGGATACACATACTCATGGGGAAATGTCATGCTAAATAAATTTGCTTTCAATGACACATTTCGTTCCAGTTACACAAAGGTGACAGAATCAGATTTTGGGATTGCAAGTGGATCGGTCAAACAACATTGAAGACCCCTCTCTGTACAGGGTTTGTAACAACAAGAACGGCGATGCCAATCAGTTTTTTATGGCAAAGGACAATGGGGCTGCTTGGAACATATTTTTTCAAAAGAAATTTGGAGGACGATGAGATTGATTAGCTGACTGATCTAATCGAAAAGCTGCATCTGATCCATGCAGATGATGAGGAAGATCAGTGGGTTTGGGAAGATTCTCTGTCTACCTTCCTTGTTCGTAGTTGCTACAAATTGATTGAACCAATGATTCCTCCCTCAAATGCAATATTGGCAGCTCAAGCACACTTAAAGTTTATTTGGAAATCTGAAGTTCCTTCCAAATCATCTCTTTTGTTGTGTACAATAGTGTTGCGGAGGGACCCGGGGGGGGGGCTCATGCTCTTCTATCACAGCCGTAGGATCTGATCTGACGGCTCAGATCCCTCCAACCCCCTTTCTCATATCTTCGCCTTCTCTCTTTCTTTCTTTGGTTTTCTCCAAAGACCAAAAAAAAAAAAAAAAAAAAAGCCTGTGGATTTGAATATTTTTTTATTTCAGTCTTTAGCAAAGGGTTGGGGTTCTTCTTGATGTTCGTCTTCTTTGAAGATGGTTTGTATGTCTTTGAATGAGGAGCAAGAGAAGTTAGTTTGCTGCGGTGTTCTTGGCAGTGATTTTCCCCATGGAAGCGACATGGGAGTGGAGTGGGGTAGTAGTAGATGAAAAGATGGAAGATATGAAACCAAACTGAAATTGAATTGTAAATTGTTGAGGCTGGTAAGAGGGAATTAATTAATTATTGAGAAGATGTGTATTGGTGTTGTAGTTGTTGTTGTTGCTTAAAGTGAATGTAATGGTGGGTGGGAAGAGATGAATGTGTAAATAGAAGCGATTCCTCCAGAGATTCCTCAAAATATAAAAAATAGAAGCGATGAATGTGTAAATGATTGTTATTGCAAATGTCAGCGAGGATGACACCCCATCTGCCATGGCTGTAACCAAACTGAATAATGGAGGAGCCAAACATCACGAACATTTGCCTTGCTGGTCCCACCATCTTTGTTTTGCTCTCTTGAAAGAAGATGTAGAACAAGGAAGGAATATGAAAAGTCTTATGATTTCCAAGTTCTAGCTTGGATTCTCAAGTGCCATGGTGGGAAGAAGAAAGCTGGATTTGCAGGTTTTGATGGGAGGGTCAGCTTTTTGCTTTTTGTTTTTTTTTTGGTCTTTGGAGAAAACCAAAGAAAGAAAGAGAGAAAGCGAAGATATGAGAAAGGGGGTTGGAGGGATCTGAGCCGTCGGATCAGATCCTACGGCTGTGATAGAAGTGCAGGAGCCCCATCTGCCCTTTGTGCGCATGAGCCCCCCCCGGATCCATGGGAGTCTGTACTGTGGACAAACTGAATAGGAGAGGTTTGGTTTTGCCAGATAGATGTGTCCTTTGTGGACAAGAAGTTGAAATCTTTTTCAATTTGTTTATTACTTGCTGCACATCTGCAGCGATTTGGTCTAGTTTACTGGCTGAATGGACGATCCAAATGAATGGTTTCAGCTGTATCAACGAGGTGTTGGATCGTCATTTCGGCTAAAGGTCAATGGATCTGGGACAGATTTGTGCATGCTGTGCAGACTCTTTGAAAGAGAGAAACACGAAAATTTATAGGGGTTTGAAACATTTAGGGATGGTTTAATTGTTAAGATTAAACTACTTTATGGACATTGGGATACACATGGGGTTTGCTTCTTGATACTTCATTCTAAGTATCAACGGGTAGGTTGCTTCAGTTGTAATTTGTTCTTTGGTGCCCTTTTATTCTCCTTGGGCTTTTTGGTAGATATTTAATACAATAATATAGTGTCTAAAAATCCGTTTTAAGATATTTTTGAAAAGTTTCAAGTTTTTGGGAATAAAACCATTTTGGTTTTCAAGTCATTGGCATTAAAATACCATTTTTTTTGTCAATTAATACTTGGTTGCTTCCCCGAAATAGCTACATTTTTCATCTCCTCTTAAGTCTCATACTTACTTTTCTTCTCTCTCCCTAAATATCACATCCTTTGTGACTCTCTTCTCCCCCTTTTTACATGAATTCGAAGACTTATTCCCAAAGACTTATTCTCCCTTCTTTTTTGTCATGTTATTTTGGTCAACTAGCAATGAAAAGAAACACGGGATCGTTTTTTAAAGTGTCATTTCTTTCAAGTTCATTCCCTTGTCAGTAAATTGAAAA
Source organism: Berberis thunbergii (assembly GCA_003290165.1). Lineage (NCBI taxonomy): Eukaryota > Viridiplantae > Streptophyta > Magnoliopsida > Ranunculales > Berberidaceae > Berberis > Berberis thunbergii. Next base: position 188,931 of record QNQO01006813.1, on the reverse strand, counting down.
AGATGGTGAAGAACCACAATGCTAACCTGATTATATATGTCTACCAAGATAGTGAAGATCCACAATGCTAATGTGATTATATATGTCTACCAACTTACAATACATATCTTTCTTTACCTATATCACTCATCAACATTTGAGAACTTCTTATAATTCGGCAATATTATTGTCTAGCTATAGCTGTGGCTTATATTGAGTCCATTAACAATGGGAAAGGAAGTATAGCCATCCAAATGACAGTTACAGTTTTCAGTGGCATCTCCTCTTTAATAGCTAGTGGCAAAAATATTTATGTAAGGACTGGCAACAATTTATTCATGTTAATTAATTAATTATTGATTCATATAGTAATGCCCGCCTCTGTTCATAATGACAGTTGGAACAAAACAGAGTTTATTGGTGAATTAATTTGGTTCACTGTACTTACTTACATTGAAACAACTCAACATTTGAAATTTTTGAAACTGTCCCCTCGAATTAGCTGTGAAAAAATGTTTATAGCTAACACAGGCAATTGTATGCCATGCAGTAGGCAAAAGTTGGAAGCAATGCTCTTCTGGTCGTTATCCCAGACCCGGTTACATGTTTCTCAACTGCCAGGTACTTACAAAAGCAAGTATTCAGAGTGGTTTCAGAATCAAGCTTGGTCATTGTTGATTGGATCACTAGTGGGCGTCATGAAAGTGGAGAAAAATGGGATTTTAAACTTTACAAAAGCACCAACAACATCTTCATAGGAGATCAACCTTTGTTTCTCGATTCAGTAAGAGATCTGTATCCTTTACATGAACCATTGATATGGACTTTATTTTTTTTAAATATGTTTTTGGTATTATTGTTATTTTTTTCCATCACTGTTCCTTTGAGAAATGGGGATTATTTTAGTTTCGATCTATGCAGTTAAAACAGATAACGGACCCATAACGGTCCAAGAGCATTATAGGTTATACTGGGTTATATTGGGATATAACGATATAAAACATAATAACTTTTTAATACCCCACAAAGTATTAATGTATTATAGAGTCAAAAAAGTGAATTATGCTCATAACATTAAATTCAAAAACGAAAAAATGTTAAAAAAAACATCTTCCCTTAGTATGAGTGAGATCGCAACAGAGTCGGAGATTGACTCTTCGTCTTCTTCCTTTCTTCTTCTCTCGTTCTTTGTCAAACGACGAATTTTGGTTCTCTATCGATTGGTGATGGCGAACTCTAGTCCTTTTTCTTTCCTATGAGTCTAGGGTTCTGGTTTGATCGAGAATGAAATGAGTGATTTTTTATTTTTTATTTTTATATAAGAACAAAATGTTAAAATAGCGTTATTGAAAAAAAGTTATCTCGATGACGGCCATATAACGTCGATATATCGGAACTGTGATACCATAATGTGATAATCTATATTACAATTCACATAGGTGTTTTACTATTCATTGCTAACTGGGACAAACATCAAATGAGAATTAGAGATAAAAAGGGTTAGGATTGAAAGTTGGGAAGATGTTGAGGGTTGAGATTCATTCTCCTCTACAATGATATGTTTGTAAATTTAAAACATATAGAAGGGCAAAGAAAATGAAAAAATTGTGAAAAAAAGTTAGTGGAATGTATATGCGGCGGAGAGAGAAAGTATTGTATTTAAAAAAAAAAATGAAAACTATCATAACTATATACGTAGTTGTCGGATTTTGATAAACTTGTTATCATCGAAATGCAATTTTGAAGATCTTTCCAACAAAACCAATGATCAGTACAAACATTTAAATTTCAAAATACATATTTTATTTTTAAAACATGCTGATGCAAGTATTTTAAAGATATTCGTGCCTAAATATAATATTTTTCAAATAAATGAACGAACATTTTATTGAACATTGAAACAAAGACTTCAATTCTAATTTTAACCGAGTTTGACTTTAAAAAAATTAGTATTATAAAATATGATATTTTTATGGGACTGATTGAAGGCAATGTTGGAGATTGTGATGTGGGTGTCCAGTGTATGATAATTAACAATAGAAATAAATAAATATATGTGGAGTGCCAACGGCACGGGTAATATGCTAGTGTCATAACATAACGGCTCACCCACGTTAAGCGTTATATCGGTGCTATAACGCCGTTTTAATTGCACAGGTTTCGATAACCAAATGTATCATAGGAAATTGTTGAATAGAAATATTCACATTTTTTTATTAGGTGAAGGTGGCGCACATGGCACACTCGTACATATAATCATCTATGTTTATATGCAAGCATGTCTGAGCTTATTTCCAATACCATGTCATACTTTATCCATTTTATTTCATTACTCGAAGATGAAGCATTTTATGAGAATTAAAATGGTATGAAAATAAAAAATAAAAAATGCTTTTTTTTTTACTTGATAAGATTACTATTCTTGTACATCAAATTACAGTCGAAAAAGGTTTGGTCTTTCCAGCTTGCATTTAGAACTTGTTTTTTCACTTCAAAATGTGGTTCCTTCACGAATTTTGTTCTAATTCTTTGGTTGCTGAATTAGGTACTCCTAGATCAAGGAAGCATTACCAGCATTGCTGAACGCATGCAAGATTACCAAGTCATTGCAATGATCATACTTGTGGGGTATTGTTTTGTCTTAGCTTTATTTTTAATTTTAATTTTTTTTTTTGTTTTTTTTTATCAAACAGTAAGAAAGTATTTGAAAGATGAAAAGAAGTGTAAATACACTTATACATAAATTAGAAAAATAGAGGAGAATGCTACCTTAGTACCATGTAACCAAGGGTAGCAATGCCATTGTTTTTATGTAGTTTTCTAGTTATAAAAAGTTGGGGTGAAACTTGGTTGGGTCGAGCAACTCGGTATCGGGTAGTATTATGGCAAAAAAGCTTGAACTGAATTATGGTAGGTAAAAATCAGTAACCCCGATTTATGCAGGTGTTTTGACCTCCCAACAACCCAAACTCGATGCCCATATAACGGATTAGCTATGTAACTATGACCGACACAGATGTGAGGTCTCTGACAAGCGAACTAGAAAAATACAATATAGGGAGTGGAGGACCCATTTGTCCATTATTGTGATCTATGTGTTTTGCAATAAGTTTTATATTATTAGTCACATTCTTTCATTTGTAGATACGCTACATGTAGGCAGGGGCGGAGCATGTAGGCAGGGGCGGAGCTAGGATTTTTGTAAAGGGGGGCAAAAGATTTTTTTTTTAATAAATAGTTAATTCTTTAGGAAATAACTCAAATATAGATTTTGAGGTTGTTTTTCACATAAAAAAATAAGACTATTCTATTGATAATTTTGAAAGATAAAATAAAATTGTACAAATTGTGTGTGTTATGTGTCTTAAAAGGATGATAAATACATTTATGTTATGCTAACTAGCCAGTATCTCCCTAAGAGCCCCCAAATAGTTTAAACATAGCTAAATGTAGATGGTGGTGAAAATGAGGTAATGTGGATTGCTAGCAAGTGTTTAGATGAAATTGAAATGGAGAGTAGTGTTGCACTAGTATTAGAGGGGTGAATTACGTTTTCATAGAGCCAATAATGAGTAAGACTTTAATTTGGTGGGCAAACATGAATTTTTCTTCATACAAAGGTTTGTTATTAACTTCTTTTTATTGGGAATGAAATATCATATGCTTATATACGAAGGGGGCATAACAATAATTTCAAGAGGGCATGCTAATAAACGTGCTTTGTGGGCCTACATTACCCATATGGTATCTGATTAGTTGCAGAAAATTTGAAAGTTGAAGCGCGCGCGCGCAGGGGGTGGGGGGGATGAGTTGCCCCCCAAGGCTCAATGTGGCTCCCCCCTTGCATGTAGGGTTGCAACTTGGAGGGCTCAACCCGAGATATGGGTGGGATGGACATTACCAACACGGGGTAGGGTTGGTTATGGTCATCATTTTACTCAACTTGAAAAGTTGGGTTGGACATGGGTAATTGAGTTGCCCAACCCATGACCAACCCAATGTTTTGGCACCCTTGTTTCTATGTGGTTACACCACAATGTTCCTATACAATTGAGTGTCCGATAGCTGATTTTTTATTTTTAATTTTAATTTTTTTTGAAAATGAAGTGTTGTTACATAGCAAATCACTACAACTTAAGTAATTGAAACTTGGAAGAATATTTGAAAAATTACTTAAACATTGCAACTGACCTATCTGATTCTAAAGCTTAACTTGTGAAATGGAAATAAATGTAAGATCTAAAACCAAACTTACAGATTTTCATACAATAAGATTTCTCATGTTACCTTGATTTGTTTCATTAACATAGACAAATCTATTTTACATGATTCCTTACAATTACTTTTCTCTACATAAAACAAAAAATAGCTATTAAAAAAGATTAAATCAATAAACCTGACCAACCCGGTTTACTTGCCCAACCTACTAGATGGATTGGGCTTGGGTAGACAATTTCCAATTCGAGGTGGATTGGGCTAGTGTTAGGGTTGATGTTTATCTACATGGGTTGGCCTAGGGTTGAGCATAAAGCGACAAACCCACCCACCGGACCAAGTTTCACCCCTTATAAAGAGTTCCATGACATTTTGCACAGGGCAAGAGTGTGAAGGGATCCTACCCTATATTAAAACCATAAACTCAAAGATAAAAAAGTTGACAACCCAACAAGGAGATCAAGGAGGAGGATCTTACATCTTTAGCTATCCCTTGCAGTTGACAGTGACACCTATGTAACAGCGATACCAGTACGCCTGTCGGTGTCCATCATGGATATGAAGTGCTAGATGCATTGACTATAAAACCTACCAACACATTGACATGCCTATACAGTGCAATAATTTTAATACCAAAAAATTCATTTCAGTAGATCAATGCTGCTTCATATATATTGCTTCGTATATATTTCTATCCTGCCTAAAGAAAAAACTGAAGTCTTTAAAAAATATGAGAAAAAGTTAATGATCTATCTAAGCTTGAAGTGTTTGTTGGGAGCCCAAGTGTCATAAATGTCTAATTTATCTAAGCATGAAGTGTTCGTTGGAGTGCCTAAGTGTCATAAAATGTCCGACATGGAAATTATTTTGACAGTGATGTGTCATTGTTACACATCAAAGGTGGAACCTAATGATGACCAAACTATTTTCTTACATAACAGACTCCAGTTGAGTCCTTTCTCACATACAAAGGGGAAATGAAAACAAACAAATTTCCATGACTTTCAAGCAAGTATGTAGCTTGGTTGGATTCCCTGTACAAGTGTAATATTTATATGATCACAGCTTTATTAGTGGTTTACTCAAGCTGTTAATTATAACAAAAGTGTTGCTAAATCAATCAAGTTGTCATGATTGTTTCGATGTAGGCATAAGTTGAAGCAGGTCCAGAATCAAATCCAAGAAGCTGTGAAGAGAATGATGTCTGAGAAATTGTATGTTCCTTATTCTCCCATGGATAGTAAAAGGAGTTCCACCCCAACCAAGCCAGATGTAATTGCTTCTTGCAGTGCATTTGGTCCTAAGGTACTTCTTTCCAGGTTTCTCTGTCTTGTGTATGCTACCTACTTCCGTAATTACAGCCTTCATTTCAGGTCAATTTGTTTTTGTCTTTGGAAAGAAAATAACACAAAAAATTGACAAGCAACTGAGACTGTGTTTCTTTTATTTTATTTTTGTTAAATATCATCAGATCCCCTCCAAGCTCAATTGTAAAACAACCAGTTATTATTAGATGTTGTCTCTTTGGTTTGAGGTAACATAAGGTAGGGACCTTTTAGCTATGGGTGATTGTCAACTTGATCACCCTATTTCGAGAAAATTGAATTTAAATTGAGGGGTTTCTCTAGTGATTGGTTAGTTTGATTGGCTGAAATAATTTTTGTCCTGATCACATACTTCCTGTCGAAGTAAATTTACATCTCAAATTATTAAACCAAAGATAGAGCTTATGTCGTGTTACTTGCAAACCAATACCAGATTTACATTTGAAGCTTAGAGATACAATCATCTAAACAACAATAGGAATAAGGTAGGGGGTTCCCTTTGTCTATTAGAAAACGATAGGAGACAAGTATGTAAAGAGGAAGGGAAGCTTATTTGGTTCTATTAATAGATATAGAGATTCGCTGACCTTCGGATGATTAAAAGCTGGTTGACTAGAGAATTAAACTTTGTTTACTAGTTGTTGATCGAAATTATAATAGTTGGACCATGACAACAATTTGAGTTCAACAACTATCTCATCTTTGATTTTTGTCAATTTCATCTCTGTCACTTCTTAAAATAAGGATGTAATTCTATCTACGAATCCTCTCTTTTACTTCTGTTTAAAAAAAAAAAAATCTATTCTCAATATGTTGTTGGGCAGTGCAGTATCTGAAGTTACTACATAAAAGAATTAAGTTTATATCTGAGTTTATATTTGGTTACTGTACAGGGAATAGGTTTGGTGGTTCGATTGTCTGCATTGACAACTGAATCAGTCTACACATTTTTACAGCAACATTTGGCAAGCATGGAGCCACTTCTTGGGGCATATCCATATCGTTGACTTGCATGAAGAATCACATTTTATGAAGAGCCAGTCCCACTAACTGCATAGGAAATCATTTTGCTCTGCTATAGATGTTCATGGATTCCGTGACAGTTTCTTGTCAGTTTATCTCTCGAGAGCATATTTAACGAGACTTCAACGTTCAAATTCAAATAATGAGGCACAGGCATCTCAAAATTTTCTTTTTCTCTGTGTTTTGAAAGAATTTATATATTGGTGGTGTGATATTCAGCTTTGCAGGCCTGACTCATGCCGAATAGACGACCGAGTTCATACCAAATTATCCTGCACATGTGGAGGAACCTTAATGCAGAAGAAGAAGCCTCAACCAGCATTTTTGGAGGAGGATGGAGATCTGCCACTGGAGATGCTATGGCCTCTCTCTAATATAGGAAGCTGTAATTGGCACCACAACTTTTCAATTGTTCATCCACTACGAGAAGGAAATTTCCCTTCAAAACGATTTAAGGTGATTTTTATTTTGGCGTCCATTAGTTATGACATGAATCAGATTGGGTTTAACTTTTTATTCTTTTAGTTAGTCCAGGTTCATATGTGCAAGTCGCATGCTTTTGAATTGACATTTTTCTCCTTTACATATTTTAACGTTCTACGTAGGTAAATGTGGTTGAGTCTACAGTGAAGGTCAAAATAACCTACACTTTGCACCCCAATCTGAATTATTCTATCACTGGTGGAACTCATTTTTCCGCCTTTTCTACTCATTTAGAGTTGTATTTCTTTAATAATAAAGCTAGCAGACTCAAAGTTTGAGTTGCATTGTTAACGAGAATGTGAATCAAGTACAATACAAATTTTGATAGTGTTAATCCTCAAAACCGTGGCACCTAACTAGTTTCAAAGCTATTACAACTACTAAAATTCTGCTGCTAGGTAAAAATAACATCTACTAAAACTAAATTACTAGGTTTCTTAGTTGATTTCGCGACTAAGTGTGCTAAGTTGTTCTTACCAATCCTAATGTGGGTTGCTTTTAGGCTTGTTAAGTAGGATAATCGTAATATTTTAGGTGTGGATGTGGGAAGATAAACACATAAAACTTTGTTTGCAGACCTAAAAAAAACTTGTGCGTGGATCTTCCATATTAATAAGAAGAAAAAACAACTCATTCTTTTTAATGATGTACATAGAATCGCCAAATGCAAATCACTTTAGAATTAGATCTTGTTCTCCAACTTATCCTCATCCATATATTGCTTGCCAATCTTGAAGGGGGTCTCCCAATATGATAGAAAATCCTAAGACACCTTGAATCAATGAGTGATTCTTATTGTCGAGGAAACCAGCGAGGAAAAAGAGGTGGAGGGGGTGAACGGTAGATCTAGTCAGCTCCCTATTCTCAAACTCTATGATTTCAAAATAATAATATTTTTTTTTTAGCATTTATGCCTTCGATATTGATGACATTTGTACTACTATAACAACAATTGAAATGTTGATGTCTTTAAATGTGTCAAGGTTTTGAGATGACGAAGATGCTCTTGTCTATAATATCGAATTTTCATTACATCTCCGTCCTCTCCCTCTAGATCTCTCCTCCTCTCCTTATCCAGCAACTCTTCTATTTACATGCATGTAGTGCGCTTTCACCCAAAGTATTTATAAAGTTGCATTTACCCTTATCACGTAGGTGAGATAAATTAATTGAGAAGAAATTCACTTTAACGAAGGCTAACTCAACTTAAAGTAGGTATAAGTAAAATGGAAATTTTGCATTAGGCAAACTTTATCACTTTATCACAAAAATCAGCCCCCCAAAGGCTTAAACCCTAGCTGAAATTCAAATTGGCTTTAAGCCCTGACAATTTGACCTAAACCCTATATTTTCCCCCAGTTTGTTTAGGCAGCCAGACTTTAAAGCCATTTTTTTGTCAGACTTGATTTTTGTTTTTACACTTTTACCATTTTTCTTTAAAACACAACCACAAACATTATTTATAAAATAGTTAGAAGTGTAAAAAGCCCAAAATCTGGCTAAAATGTGGCTATAAAGTCTGACTGCCTAGAATTGAGAATTTTCCCATCTAATACTGTTACTCGAATTGGTTTGTCGGTGTACACAAATGTGTCACATCCCCATGCTTTGCATCAACTTATCTACCAATCCATCTGTGCTGACTGAAATTGGTTAGTAAATCATTGTTCATATTTTTCATTTCAAATCTTTAAATATTTTGTGGGTTTCTCTTGTCTTTTGATCCAGACTTCATATGAAGACATGGAATCTCCAAATACTATAAGGGCTCGTTTGGTTACTCGATGGAATGGGAATGGAAATGGGAATGGTAATAGGAATGGTAATGGTAATGGTAATGAGAATGAGAATGGTAATGGGAATATGTATGTTTGGTATACTTTTAAAATGGTAAGGTGGTAATGTAAAATTTATTTCCAAAAATACCCTCACTTAGTTAAAATGGGAGAGGGTGAGGAGGATAAAAATGGTCATTATTTAACTTTGACCATTACAATGGGAATGGTAATGGCCATTCATAGGGGGAGAGGTAGGAATGGCCATTACAACCAAATCTGTAATGGGAATGACCATTACGATGGTTTTATGTGATACCAAACGCAGGAATGCCTTTGACCCATTACATTGTAATGGTCAAACCATTACATTACGACGTTCAATGGGCTAACCAAACACGCCCTAAGGGGAGAGTCTTCTAAGGGCTTTAAGAGATGTGGGTTTGAACTGAACAATTTGTTTGGATTGACCACTAATACGAGGTCGACAGTTTCTTTACCGATCTCATTTCCACCTTCTTCTGACCCAATGCAACAGTTCAATTTGCATCGAGGGTTTAGTGGGTTGGTGTGTTATTGAGGTCTTTGAGGGGAATACAATAGAGAATTGGTGAAATGTTGGGGGAATCGATCGATCCAAGGCAGACTCTTTAATGGATTGTGAAGGAGCTTAAAGAGGTTGTGAAGGAGTTGGAGGAGAAGAAAATGAGAGTAGGGGTGGGCAAAAACCGATTTAAATTCGGTTAACTGACCGAATCGATTTTCAAATTCGGTTAAAAAATCGAACCGAAATATGAGTAGAAAGAAAATAATTTAAACCGAACTGAACTGATTATAAACAATTCGAAATCGATTTACGGTTTTGAACCAACCGATTTATAACCGAACCAACTGATTAATTAGATATATATAAATAACTAAATGACAGGTAGGTGTCAATACCTGATTAGTGCAACAAATGCACTGCAGTACACCCTATTGCACTGAATCGCCCCTCTTCTCTCAAAGTTTTCAATTTTGGGCTAAAATTGGGCATGTAAAAAAATTGGGCATGTTTTAATGAAAGTCTTTCAAGTGCTTGAATCCGAAATTTAGGCCCAACCGAACCGCTCAGATCGGTTCAACCGAATTCATCGATTTATAAATACAAAATTCGATTTTGGTTTGAGTTTTGGGCAAACCGAATGAAATCGGTTTGGGGCTCAAAACTGAATTGAACCGACATTGCACATCCCTAGACGAGAGCAATTATATATATATATATATATATTTTTTTTATTTGAGACAGGGAAGAAGATGAGTTGACTCTGTTCATCCGAGTTAACTTGGTTGTCTGCATCCAGTCGACTCAGCAGTATTTGAATCAGATTTTGGGGCTTCAATGGTTGGGCCTGATTTTGGGTCGGTTATTGGGCCTATTCAGTTCTTGGGGAGAACAAATCACGCTTAGTGCTCAGATATGCTAAACAAAGTTCATGAATCTCGCACAATGGAGATAATCTGTGAAATTTGTAGAATCCATTAGAGGCTAAAAAGTTGGGTTATAAATTGCAAAGATTTCCTTCAATTTACCACTTATGTTATTTCTGTGATGACTATTATATGATCGATTAACATAAGGGGACATTTTGATGAATGCTTTGAAATAGACATTCTTGATTTCTATAAAATAAATGATAAGAATACTTGAAGATCAAGATATTCGTAAAAGCTGGTGATGTAAGCATTAAGTTTTCAATAGTCTTTGTTGCAAGCCATACTTACACCAATCACTTGATTAACCGTAGCTTTCATTTATATTATTAGATAAGTGCATTTTCATCTGTAATATATTCATAAATGTAATTTACACTAGGGTGTATAATAAGTGATAACAACAAAACAACATAGTTTTGCTGCCACAATATTGCTATCCATCTGTCCATAATGAAAAATAATAGTAAGATGTGTTTCACTGAGATTACATGTTGCAAGGTATATCGCTAATAGCATTTTGATATGCAACAGAGTGGGATAGTATACAGATTTCCTAAGAAAAAAAATCCTTCACTACCATGTTTATGTCACATGGAGCCAAATTTCAGTTGCTCTATAATCTATTTTCATGGTAATTTAGTAACCTATTTGGGGATTTTGCACTCGCCAAGGACAAAAATGGCATGCCAACTATACGGGTACACACTATGTGAAAGTGTACGACACGGCTGGTACACTAGTTCCCATTAACGAGGAATACGGTAATGAAACAGTTGGGTGTACATAGCAGGGCCAAATCCGGTTTTGGTTTACTACAAGTGAAGAGTAAGGCGAGTTTCGGCTTTGGGTTCTCTTTGAGTGTGGTTCGTAGAGATGGGCGTGAGCAAGGAGCAGGTTGAAGCTTCATTGACATCGAAGATGAGTCCTTCTCATCTGGTAATCTCCCCTTTTACTCTCTCATTCTTCTTGTTTGTTGATTCCTGTATAAGTATGTATCTGTGGTATGCTTTTGGGACTTGCCCTATATTATACTCAAAAAAACAAAAGACTAAAGTTGTGATAATTTCGTCTAGATTTATTATTTTGATATTTGATTTGAAACTTTAGATGTTTGGGTGTCCTCAAAATCATATTTTTCTTGATGGGATCCGGTGCATTAGTTCAGAAACGAACATTGATTTAGCAACACTCGAAGAATACGTGAGACCGATTAAGTTGAAATTGTTATTTGGTTCATAAATAAGTGATCTATGTTACAACCTTAAGTTTCGTTCAGCAAGCACACAAGAGTAATGAAGGAAAGAGAGAATCACACACAGAGTAATCAAGGAAAGAGACAATCACACACAGAGACCAAAACAACCAAATTGAATTTGAAGGAATTTTTTTCACTAACTAGACACCAATTCAACTAGAATTAGCTAGAGTCTGCAGTTCTTCTTACTTCCTTACTTGTTGGCCAATCCCAGTAGCTAACATAATATCTATCCATGGTGCTTTATGAGCCCAAACAGATGTGGGTAGAAGAATATCAGCCTTACACATGAGTGGTGTAACTGGGAGTTCCATCTCTAACTATATTGAAGTGAGTAGACTTACAAAAATAGGTTGCTAGAAAAAGAAAACAAAAAACAAAAAACTGAAAGTTTGACATATTCCCTCCCTTTGAGATCCTTGTCCTCAAGGACAAAGTCAGGGAAGGCAGTATCTGTGTTGGACCATTGAACCAATACTTGGGTCATGATTGTGTTATTTCTAGGTGTTAGGTTAAGGTACGTAGGCGCTTGTTCAGAATTGTTGCTGGTTGTGCGACTAACTGGACTCTTGTGGGCAAATTCATCTTTCCTTTGTTTGGGTTGAGAGTATTCATGCCCCTAGTAGCACAGTCCCCGTTGTGACTTCTTTGGAAAATGGGTCGAGAGGTTGACTCATGCAATTGTATGGATCATTTGGAGGGAAAGAAATAGTTGAATTTTCAAAGATGTAAAGAAGTCAGTGGAACCACTATCAATAGATACAAAAATTACTTTATGGTTATGGGGATGTGATTGGGATAGTTCAGGGAGTGTATAATTCTGGGACATACCGTTGTATTCTTGTTTGTTTAATTGGAAGTGTATTGTTCTCCCCATCAGTGTTCATGCCATCAATAAAATTTCTTTTCCTTTTTTATAAGAAAATAAAAGATTGGTTAAAAAGCTTGGAAATGCAAGTTAGCATTGAGGAAATAGAGAAAATTCATGGAACTTGCTAAACCATGTTGAATGAACTTGGTGTTTTGGTGGTTACAATGGGAACTCTAATAGCATCGACCAGAAAAGAGAAACAATGGCTTAGACTTCATCTTTTCCACTTCCACCTTTAAAGCAGTAGCTGGCCTATTCTGAACTTCTTCTACAGACAACAGTTGAGACTATTCCTTCTATTTAGATAAGTAATTTCATCCAACAACTTCACTAGTCTTCTTTCTACCCTCACCTTCCTCTGCTTACACTACTGTTATCTTTGTTTTAATTTGCTCAAGCCTGAACATAAATTTATAGCTAGCTAACCCATCACCATCACACTCTAATCAGGCCTAACTGGTTGACCATCACCATCAGACTGAGTAGCAGAAGCACATCTAGCACCTTCCTCTAGCAAATTGGGAGTATGATTTCACCTATTCTGGCAAGGGCATCTGGACAAAGGCAAATCAACTAAGCCATGCTCATCCACAAACTTCCAGAAATTTTTGCATATTTCTACTATGATCTCCTTATTGTTCATGTCTTCGACTAATGTTACCACATTGAAGTCTCCTATCAACCATTGAGATTTTCCTATACCCCCGACATCACTCAGCTCTTGCCAAAATTGAGGTTGTAACCTTCTAGCGTTAGATCCATACATCCCTTTCGCCACCCACATAAAAGTTTTGATATATTCTTGCTTAATATAAATTTTAAAAAAAATACACATTCCAAATCATCCTCTAGTCAATCACTTGATTATCTATCTCACATAGCTAAAATGCCCTGGGTTCTATCACCTGATGAAGTTTCCACCGAACATCCCTTTTCGCTCAAACACCCCTAATCATATGAGGCTCCTTCTTAACATTCTTTTTCCTCCTAGTACTTGAAGTTTTGAAACTTTTAGCCTACAACAAGGATCAAGGATAAAGCTCAAATTAAGGGTGTCTTAGTATGGATATCGTGGTTAGCTTGAATTATTGAAGCACAACTTAGGGGTTCGATTTGAAAATTCTTGTTAAATAGGAGGGTAAGTGTAGTGGGTCTATGTGATCTTGTTGGTCCGTACTTTCTATTAGGGGTGTTAATTAGTTCGGTCGGTTTGAACTTTGGACAAAATCGAACCGAAGCAAACTATGGATTCGATTTTCGGTTCGGTACGGTTGTTATGTTTTTCAAACAAAAAATTGAAACTGAACCAATCGGTTCGGTCTGGTTTTAGTTATTTTCGGTTTTTCATTTTTCCATCACAATCTGTAGAGAAGCAGGCTATCCCGAGAAGAAAAAACTGAAAGAAGAGATGACCGATTCAATGAGGACTACTTTGTTTAAATCACAAGCCAACGTAAGAAAACTACTTTTTGATTAAATCACAAGCCAAAGCTAAAGCTAAGTAGTAGAATCCAAAAATCAAACCACATAGCACATGAGATATGGAGCTCTATATAACTTTCAAATATACACAACATCAATACTACTTTCCCCAGTTAAAAAAAACAAGTGATAACAGTGAACAAGTATTAAATCAAAGAAACTAGCAAGACAACACCCCCGGTGTCACTCTACCCCTTCTTCCTCTTTATCCATCTCTACCACCACCACCACTATCCCCATTCCTTCCCCTTTGTTTTTTTGTCGGAACTCAGCCACCACCATCATAGACCCCGCCTCACTCTAATTTTTAGTGTTCTAAAAAGCGGTCTGGGCGGCCGCCTAGGCGCTAGTAGGTAGAGAGACGCCTAGACTAGTTGCTGGGCGGAGGGAAAAATCGGTCAGGGCGCCTAGGCGGGTCTGGGCGTTTTTTTTTCTTTCTCTGGTTGCAAATAACCAAAACCAATCGACCAAATACCCATCAAAATTTTTAGGTTTTGCAAAACAGAGAGAAAAGAAAAGGGTAAGAATATGAAGTATAGAAGGGGAGGAGGATGTTGAGTTTGAGTCTGACACGGAGAGAATTGTTGAAATGGAAGGATATGAAGAAGAGATAGAGGCCTAGCATTTCAAGTTTAACTATCAACTTTCAAGTATGTTTTTTTCCCTTTTCCCTTTATGTTGTTGAAACTCTATGTTATGCAACTTATGCTATTATAAATTTTAATGTAAGCTTAATTTTTCATGTTTATAAAATTTTCATATGTATTACTATTCTGGCATTAAATTGGAAGTAATTGATAAAATATTAATGTATTATGCTAAATTTTTGTAAATTATGAAAATTATAATACAAATCTAAAACCGCCTAGGCGCTAGGCACCTGTTGGCCGTCCGCCCACCGCCTAGCGATTTTTAGAACACTGCTAATTTCACTTCATCATCCCCACCTCCACCTCATCCATTCTTTTCTCATGCCTCAGATCTGAAAAAAAAGAGTGAAGAATGGAGGAGACACACCTTTGGATTGGTGGTGTGGGCTTGGATGCTTGGGAGTCTTGGAGAAAGATAAGCTTGGGGTAGGTGGGAATAAAAAAAAGATAAATAGGAGGGAGTGAGACTGTATTGTGGGAATTAAATGGGAGTCTTGGAGAAAAAAAGCTTTGGAGTGGGTGAGAATTAAAAAAAGGTAAGAGTAGGTGGGTTGGAACGGTTGGGAATTAAAAAAAATTAATAATAATAAATGCCTTCAGTTCGGTTCGGTTTTTCAGGTGTGAAAAACAAAAACCGAAATCGAACCAAATTAACTCGGTTCGGTTTTTATTGTTTGGTTTCGGTTTTTTCTCAATTCGATTTTATTCCGATTATTTTCGATTTGGTTCGGTCGGTTTTCAGGAACCGATTAACACCTCTACTTTATGTAATTGCGTTAATTGGAACAAAATTTCAACATTCCCTACCTCCCACCAAAATTAATAATAAAAGTTCTAGTTGGCAGAAAGCTCTTGCCAGACATTTGAAAATCTAAATGGCACTCATGCACCCATAATACTTGCCCTCTCTTCTGAATGTGATCGGAGATCCTCCTAAATCTCTTGCAGCTAGTGATTCTTGAATTTGGATCGAAAGCAAATCAATAAAATGCTTGGTAAAATGTTACTATTTAGACCTTCTTCAGAGATAAGCTCTCCGCATTGTGAAGCCCCTTGACCTTCGACTTTGTTTCCAAATTTGTATGGGGAACTCATGCACATTCCAGGGTGGCTTCTTCTGTCTCAGTAAGATCTTAACTCAAGACAACATAAGAAAGAGAAAGAGGATTATAGTGAATGCTCGTCCGTTATTCCCATCCAATTGGAAATCCATTGATCACTTGTTTATCCAGTGTCCTTTTACCTATAGGGTGTGGTCCTCATTCCTCGCTGAATAGGGGTGCAATGGGGGATGCCATCTAAGGCAAGAGAACTATTTTTCTCCTGGAGAATTGAATCCATTACTTCTAAAGGGAAGAAGCTTTGGAGCCATATCCTTTGGTTATTCTATGGAGAATTTTGTTGCAATGCAATAGCAGAGCTTTCGTCTTGCATTGGATATCAAGAGCTTCCTCTACTACTGGTGCCAAGTCATTGAAGAGTTTAGAAAGGTCTATTTCGAGGAATGCGTAGTCAAGTAGATGAAGCATCTATTCTTGTAAATGCATTATTAGTCGTGTGCCTTTCATGTATTTTTAGTTTCTCGATACATTTAAGATGTGTGCAGTCTTTCGTTGTATGATTTTTGGGTGTGGATCATTGAATTTATTATTCCTTCTCAAATGCACTTTGGATCTGCTTCTAGCTTCTATACTTTTCTATTTCTTTTAGTTTAAAAAAAAAAAAAAACATTTTGGTTTCTCAGGTGTGGCTCGAGCTTTGAAATCGCTATAGTGTCTGAACAATTCGAAGGGAAGAGGCTACTGGAGAGGCATCGGATGGTGAACTCTGCATTGGCAGAGGAGATGAAGGAGATCCGCGCTCTCTCCATCCCGAAAGCTGACGCTTGCCCAGTGGAAGCAACAACAGGAGTCCAATACTCAATCAACTTCTTAGATCGTCTGATTTTGTTACCTCAAACCATTGTCAGGAATCTGTGACTTTGCGTGTTCTGTAAGTAAATGACGTACACGAAAAACAATAGCTACCCCTGCTTTGTACTAATAGTTCCTCACTTGGATTGTGCTCATCAGGGTAAATTAAGTTACTATGAAAGATATGGTTGATAAGGCAAGGTCATGAATTAAACCCTTTTTTAACATCATTTGGCAACTTCTCTAGATAGTTACTCAGTTATATCTTGTTTGCACGATCTCTCCTGTTTATCTATCACTAACATGACAAACCAGTTATTATAGAAATTCTCTGACATTGGATATGGTTTTGAATTTGATTCAGTCATATTGAATTCTTATTCATCTTTCAACTTATAGTTTGCCTGGATACACATACTTGATAAATTTCTTCTGCGTTGTTCAAAGCATTTAATTTCTTGGCCTGTTGTTTTGTCCAGTCGAATGTAATGTGTGGAGTGATGATGGGAAAAGTTTTTGGAATTTTTATAAGCTTGAGTTGATAAACGGTTTAAGTTTTCATAGGGAACGTTAAGGCACTTTCGAGGAAAAACTACAGAAGCTGATGATACTTCAAGTTGGAAAGTATATATAATAGTTGTTTGTTGGTCTTTTTCAAAAAAAAATTGCACGTAAACAAACATGATTAAGAATGTAAAATTAGGTGTTTTGTCCTAATCTCTCCATTATGAAGATGTTGCCTTTATCGTCTCTGCCAATCCTCATGGTTTCATCGACATATCTAACAAAGAATCAAAGAAGAACCTACAACTCCCAGTTCCTTTCAATAATATTGCAAAAATGTACAAGAAAAACAAAATCTGTGCTTGGAAGATTGCTAAAAGATTATCAAAGGATACGAAATTTCCAGCCAACCATTGGGATTGAAAATGCTGAGCAGTAGGTCATAGTTCTCTTTAAACACATTCATTAACTGTCAAATGAACAAGAGGCAGTTCAGACGGCAGAAACACGTACACAATAATCATTCAACATAAAAGCAAAAGTCAAATACCAAAATTCCCTGCAAAACCCGTTGATACGGAAACTCATTGTACCTGATCAGGAGTAATGGTCGAGTCATTGAACTCAATATCAACTCTCTGTGTGGAATTCAGACAAAAATAAAGAAGAGTAACTTAAGATAAGCTTAAAAAGTTTTATAGAGAACTCAACAAGGAACTAAGAGGAGCTCTGAACCGATTTGGATGCAATCTTGAAGGAGGCCTCAATTTTCAGATGTCCCTTCAATATCTTTAATCCTCTTATACTGAATTCAATGACATTGATTGCTTTACCCTGAAATTACAATCCGAAAGGTTTCAAAATATGATCAACACAAAATTAGAGTTAAAACACCAAGGGTTTTTGGCACGCGTTTGGAAAAAAATTATATTACTTTTTCACATCAGCTCTCAAACTATTAAGTCATGCATATAGTCTACCTCAGAATGGCCAATTTAAGTTGAACACCTTAAAGTGCGTCATGAGGACTAAGGTAGTTTATGAGAACCGCAATAGTTACAGGAGACGTATGAAAGCAACTCCAAAATTGAGATGATTTCGTACTTCTAGTTCTAGCATGCAAGTTCTTGGGCATGGCAACTCTCAAAACTAAAAAAGTACTGAAATTTGTCGACTAAAATTTCTAACTCCAAACTTATCCCACTCGAGAAGTTGAAGTTGCTTCCAAACACAAACTGAAATACTTAGTTATTTCTCCTGCAGCTGATTAAAAGAATCCCATTTCTAGACAAGTAAAAATCCAATTCAATGATACGGAAAATTAGGCTTTTCATAAACTAAAGCTCATTTCTTCTACAAACGGAAGTTATAAGAAATCAGTGAGAGAGCTATATACCTCAGAAACATCAATCGTTTGGATGAAATCCCCCAAACTGACAAAATCCCGCAATCCAAGTTTTGTTCTCTTTGACCCTAGGATTGTTATTGTGCTGTACACAAGCTTCCAAGACCCATTCACCTTCCAAATGATAAGAGAACATTAACAACTACATGTTAATGGACATTAATAATGAAACTTTAGTATAAGTTACGTATAGAATTATCTATTACGAACATAGCTTTTACCTTATCCAAGTTTTCTGTAGGATCAGATGTTGGATTCTGAGACTCTAATAACTTGACCAAACCTTCGATCTCAAATTTTTTTGCTGATGTGACTCCAAATATGCCTCTATTAATGCCTTCAAATATGTTTATTCAGTCCATTTCAACACAATCTTAACGTGAATGTCAAATTTCTAACAAAAATTCATCTAAAAAGAATAGAGCTATAGTAGAACATTCAAGAGTTACACCTTGTAACATCTGATTAAGCTTGGATTTGATTTGGGAAACTGTCTCATTATCTGCCGATGGTCTACCTTGATCCTCCAGTACATTATCAACTATACCCGAACTCTGTTCTGCAGCCTTGAAAGAGTTGATAAGTCTGAGTTCATATGGGTATTCTCTATAACGAAAGCTTTGTATCCTCAAATGAGGTGCTGAGACTAATCGAAGAGGTTTGATCATTTTCATGATCTTCGGCTTAGCAGGAAAGAAGTGGCAGGCTGGGGTTGGTGGTTGGACTATCCCAGTAGCCATGACTTGAATCACAGACCTTAATCTTAGTCGCTATAGAGACGAAGCCTGCCATGAAGCCAAGTGTAAGAAACAAAACATTTTCTTAGGAGTCATTCTTACTTCATCGACTTTATAAACAGTTTTTACATGAAGCGAATGCTATGTATGTAGCATAAACTTTCACCAATCATTTCATTTCCATCTTACATAGATAAAATATATGTTTGGTCTTTAGGACATTCACCAATAAAGCTGAAGCTAGGGTTGAAAACTGAACCGACCATTATTGGTTTCAAATTTTTTCAACTAAAACCGAACTAAACATATAAGAAATTGAACTGACCACATAAAATGTTCCTAAAACCCGACATAAAACTGAACCAACCAACTAAATTAAACATGACATATATCATATATTCTATCGGTTTGGTTTTGTCAGTTAAAATCACTTAAAAGCCAAAAACCAAACCGATCACATCGGATTCAAATTTTCCTAAACTAAACCGAAACCGAAACCGAATCTATTCGGGGATTCGGTTCTTGTTCGACCTAGTTGAAGCCTTTGTGTACCTATTGCAGTTTTACTATTTGGACTGACTAGTAATAAGCAAGAAACAATAATGAACTGCAATTAGGTGTTCCAATATATCTATAGTATTTATAGGATTATGAAACCTATCATCTAATATAAATGATTGTAATACATTTGATGTATCATAAATCAACTAAAGTTTATACTGGATAACAACAACTAAGTTTGGTTTGATTCGATTTAGCCCGTTGTTGTAATCATTGAAATACACACAAAATGTATCATAAGGACATTCGAATATAATGCGGCATGTGGCTAATGGCTAATAATTGTTGTATCTAACAAACAAACTAAGCTAGAATTCAAGCATAACTCTGATAACATTTAGATATTGTACTAATTTATACTAAAATTCATTCATGTTATTTCACTAGAATTAGAAGCACATATACTCATAAACTAAGATTGAAAACACTCGAATCTCAATAATAATAAGTATCTAAAAAAGAAAACTAATTATGGTATTGAGAAGCCAAAAAAAAAGTTATAGATAATGAGTGAAATGAAGTTCTAAACAATGGGTTGTGAGAAGTGCAAGTAATGAACTTAAACTAGATATAACTGGAAGGACATTGAAGGGTAAATTTGGGAAAAAAAGTAGTGAAGCTTACCTTTTGAGAGAGAAGAGAAGAAATTGTCGGAGAAGAAGAAAGGAAAACCACTCAATCTGTGTAAGATGATGGGGTTGACATATAATCATGTGAAAAGACCAAAATAGCCTTTCTGTCTGATCGTCCGAGTTCACTCGGAAGTTTTGAGTACAGGCAGCACAAGCACTGAGTTGATTTGGAGAGTAGCCATTATGTGCATCCACAATTTCCGCCATGTGCCACCCACATGTTGCTTGCGCTAAACAAATTTATTTTCAGTTGATTTCGAGAGCAACCCTCATATCCACCGAGGCAGAAAATCCGCCCATCACTAAATTTATTATTTTCCATGAATTCCGGCACTAATGAGTTTTTTAATCTCCATATTCTTGATGTAGATTAGAGAGAGCTCCAGATGAGGTTTGTCAAGCTTCATGCTAAAGCATGATCAGTTTTGTAGCACTAAAAGTAGGGCTGAACAAAAAATTGATCAAATTGATTAAACTGACCGAATCGATCAAAATTCAAAATTGAAGTGGTTGGTTCAATTTTCGATTTCTTTGTGATTTTAATTGACAAAACCGAACCAATCGAATATATAATAAATAATATATACTTTATATAAAATAATATAATATATTTAAAATAGTCAGTCAGTTTTATTTTGATTTTAGTCGGTTCGATTTTGGTTTGAAAATTTTGTTTGGTTCACGGTTTAGGTGAAAAATCGAACCGTCAATTCGATTTTCAACCCTAACTAAAAGTAGAAAGTTTGTCTAATAAGATGATAATGTCATTTACATGCTAGTTATTCTTCATTTTGTTAGTAAAATATTTGTATTTGGTCCCTTTCGCCCTTTTTTCTTCCTCTTCGAAATTGAGATTCATTGGAGTTTTGCTTCCATCCATTATAGCTCTTCAAGATAGCAAAAAAGAGCAAACAAATGCTCTAAAGGTGAGTTCCTAACCCCGGCTTCACTCCAATGGTGTCTCACTCATACAATTTAGGTGTTGGAAAAGACGCCTAAATCTAATCCTCAATGGTTCTCCACCATCCGATGCAATTGATGGGCTAACCATGATCGTTTGGATCAAATATAGTTTCCCTTTTAATACAAACATTCATATAAAAAGAAAACTAGAGAAATATGGTGAAGGTGCAGTCAACCGTATTATTGTATGTTGACTAACAAAAAAGACACTCGACAAACAGAAATGTGACTACTTATGAATTATTTGAACATGAGGAACGTGATCCAAATTAGCATACAAACTTAGGGACTTGGACAAATTTTTTTCTATATTTCAAAAATCATCCTCATTCTCCACTGTTACTATTTACAAAACTTGGTTTCCTAACATTTTTATTTACCTATTATTATTTATTGTTATTTTTACATCTACTATATGCATCCACCCATTTCACTTACTAACACCACCACTTTACTTTCGAGCACTACTTACCAGTTCCCTCCAACATTTGAAAAATCCTCCAATGTTTCTTTCTTATTTACACTTACACTCTCCATCAACTTCTCATTAACCACCATCCAATCCCATCATCTTCCTCCTACTAATCTCTTTTACTCTTTGCACTCACATATAAATTTTACAAAAAAACCTAGTTTATTTTAACCCAAACAAAGGTTGAAGAAGTTTGTGATTTTTTTGGTTGCTTTCTCTAGTATGAGTTGTTGTTGAGGCAATTGTTGTTGATATCTTTCAAAGAACAACAAGGCATGTGATGGATTTTGATGTTTTTTGTTTGAATGTTCATATGTTGCTGTTGTGTGATTTGGGTTAATGTGATTTACAAACCACACCATATTAGTTTAAAAATATTTGAAAGGGGCAAAAATCTATAATCCTCAAATGATTATGTAAAATGGAAAACCAAACCAACCGCTTAAAATGTTCATATTGTTGTTGCTGCCCCATTTCTTAATTTTCATAATATTTTGGTAGCATGGGAAAGATGCATGCACAAGGAGATAGAGTCCTTTTTAGGTGGGGTGATGAACAATATAGAGACAACGCGGAACTAATTCTCATCAAAAGATAAACATGAACAAATTCAACTTGAAATGAGAGGAAAAATGTGAAGGGAAAAAAGGGAATGGAGAAAGAAGTGAAGAAGAAAATGAGAGAGGATGAGATGACTAGCTTAACGATTGAATATGATGAAGAAGGAATAGCGCGATTAATTGAACCCTAGAGTCAAGGTGATGGTCTAGGTTAAGGTGACATGAGGATGGCGACGAAGTTGGGTGATGATGAGGAAGGTGATGTTCAGGCTGATGATGGAAATGAGCAGAGTACTCATGTTGAAGGGTTTCATTTTGATTTTATCAGGACCGACTATAGTTCAACACTAACATCATTACTGCAACCCTAAAGGATTGGAATTATGAAGAGTTGTCTCCCCTGTTTGTCAATGTCACTAAATGGAAGGTCTCCAATGGTTGTCAATGGCACTAAATGGAAGGGGTGCCATTCACTAACATAACCTTATACTCATGAGTACAAGGCAATCCATGAGTTATTCGATTTTGAAAAATTAAATATGAATGCTCTAAAAAATCATTCTTTTGTCGTAAATATTGTAAAATACACAATTTTTATAAAGCGACATCACCCATATTTTGGAAGGAGGGAGAAAGTGCTAATACAACTGTATCAAGAAGTCCTAGACGTTAAAGCATTTTAACTTTAACGTATAACATCAACCAAATAACTGAACTTGTATTCCAGAGTGTGAAAAATGATTCAAGCTCCTATCTCATATAGTCGCAACTTGGAAGTGATAAAACTCCAATCTGGCCACATGATTTAAAATCAAAACCTAACTTACAGCAAAGAACGAAAAACTCTTGAACCAAATGAGAAAAGATTAGGCAAATGAAATTGACATGCCAAAGAGAATGCTGATGCTTTAAATTTCTATTCATTGACTATTCGTTTCAAAATTCAGAAAGTAACTATCCCAAGGTCTGA
The DNA here is from genome assembly GCA_003290165.1 of Berberis thunbergii. Taxonomy (NCBI): domain Eukaryota; kingdom Viridiplantae; phylum Streptophyta; class Magnoliopsida; order Ranunculales; family Berberidaceae; genus Berberis; species Berberis thunbergii. Next base: position 165,680 of record QNQO01006813.1, on the reverse strand, counting down.
CCAAATTGACTACAAAACTCCGATGGTTGATGGAAATATTGCACCTGTTCTATGCCTTGTTTAGGTCTAAGCTACATAACCAGGCGAATCACAAAAAAAAAAAAAAAAAAAACACTATCTTAGGCAGCTACCTCATCTACTTTTGAGTTGAACACAAAACTCGGAAATGTTGTTGTGATATCCCTGCATTTGACACCGGAAAGAGGAGGATAGGCAAGTTAGGTAATTGGGATATTGGTACTAAATCGACTTGCATCAAGCTAAATTCACAAAAGAAAATGTAAATTTACTGTTGCAGATACCTGAGATATGGTAGGGTCATAATCTTCAGCAATGAAGGGTTGCGAGACACATATGTTTTCCATTCTTCTCTATCTATCTTCCCATCCTGACCCATGTCAGCTTCCTGAAATGTCTGTTTTACAAGATCTAAAGTTCAGTAAACTCAAAAATAGCATGCGAAGAGTCAACCAAAGAAATATAAGTTTGACAGTATTTCCCACTTATAAATTTTCACTTATATATATTTTCACTGAAAAATCACTTATATCATGCCTCCAGCTCCTTTCCTACTCTTCTGAGTTTCCAACTTAAGAAACACATTCACTTGGAGTAGTAGAGCTACTGTATTACATGTGAACGAACAATCATGTTATCATGTATAGATAGTGGTAGTGAAATAATACCTTGTCAAGTATAAGTTCAACAGTCTCATCTGCCAATTTCAACTCAGATTCCAGTAAGAGTGCAAGTAACATTTGTTTGACCTGCCAGAATATATATACATTATAGATGTTCTACGACTTCAAATCTCATGAACATAGAAAAGACGGACACTTCAGATATTTGTACAGTAAACAGAGCAAAATAACATCCGGCAAAACAAGATTAATTTACAGAAGAAACTGAGGGGAGAGCCACAACTAATACAGAGATGCCAAACATATTTATGGTAACAGATGAATTTGACATTAAGGGTGTGTTTGATTTTAAGGAAAATTTCCCATGAAAATTTGCCAAAAGTGACGAGGGGGAGGAAGGAAAGAGGAAGAGAGAATGAAGAACATATCCTCTTGAATTTTTACAAAACTGTGGAAAGTATTTTCTTAGTGAGGAGCTAAGAAACTTTTCCCACTTCGTTTCCTATATGAAAATTTCCCATGGATTTGACATTATTCACTTATCAGACAATTCACAAGTCCAACTTATATGCAAAAGGAACCAACTACTAAAACCTTTTTCGAAAAATAAGAAGCACGTAGTTCAACTTACTTCTTGACGTTCAATGAAGCCAGTGCCATCCATATCATAAAGGTCAAATGCAACTGCAATGTCAAGCATATAACATAAATAATGAAAAAACAAAATGTCAAATTGATCAAAAGTTAATTATTGGCTTATGCCAACATACAATTTATCTTTGCTTCTTGTGGAGCGTTTGGATGAAAAACACTAAGTGATCGAACAAAGTCTCCAAAGTCGATGAATCCCTTCCGTTTTATGTCAAACATGTCAAATATCTGCGTGTATACGAAGACACAGATTTCAGAAAATCAAAAGAAACATCATAAAAACTTCATACAGATCAGGTAATAACTAGTTAGAAATAAGTGGAACATCTAGTTCGCTTGATTCTTAAACTTGATGTGTTCCAAATTGGCAACTACGTTTACTTGTATATTAATAATCGGAATACATAGCAATGGTTTGCTAAGTATAAATTTGAAGCCCTAACAGCATACAAGAATGCAAGTACACAGATTTTGGAAAAAAAAAAATGCAAGTCAGGATTAATCTAACAATATATAGTGGAAGCTCTCATAAATTTCAGGATCTAAAGATTAGCCAAGACAACAGGGTGAGAGTAATTTATCATGCAGGTTGGAAAACTTCAAACTCCAAACACAAGCTCCTAAAAAATATATAGAGTTCTGTCCAAGACACTAAAAGTATCAGATGTGCTGACACAATATTAGTACTTATAGTAAAATGTCCTGGTTAAGAAGATCTCACTAATAAATCAATATCCAGCAACTTCTTTGATGCTTAAATTGGCGTCACATAAATCATATGTCGATTGCAATACAGGAACTTTAATAAACATTAACAAATACCAAATAACAATCCGACTGGTAAACTGGAACAAGAATTAGTCCACAACACAATACATTCAAATAGGATCTCTAGCTACCAAAACATTTCTGACATGTTTGAGAGAAGTACTTAGGAATACAAGATTTCATACATAATAAGAATATCTAGGAGATGGAAGCACACAGAAATGCTTAAGCTTTTTATAGAGTATCCATGTGATAGGACACTCTAAAGCTAAAGCGTGTGTAGATCGGGGACAAGGAAAAAAATGTTGGTTCTCTGAATATTGTCTAATGTGGCGCAAGAAAATATTCAAGTTGGAGATTTAATAATTAAGAAGCAGGCAGCGGATTCGCTTGACCAATCCGGAACAATAAAAGTTGATAATATCATACCCTATTTGCAAAGAGGTTGTCCTTCTTCCCACTCTTAAAAATAGCTAACTGAAACTCGTCCTGCATGGATCACAGAACAAATAATCAAAAAAATCCAATTTCATAACAAGCGCTGAATTTTGAATCTTTGTCTAGGAATCTGAAAGAAGACTTTTACATATTAGTTTTAAGAATCTTCAAAAAGAACCAAATTTGGGGAGCAGTAGGTAGGATACCTTGCTTATTAACCCATCGTCAACCACTGAACTGCTTATGCTCTTGTACAGCTCATACAATGCTTCAACTTCACTAACAGTGACTGTAGATAAAAACAGATACGGTTTTTACTCGGTAAATTTCAACGCATCACTATTCTATTCAAATGAAGAGAACACACAAAAAGCTATCCAATGCCTAAAACAAGGAAGAACATATATTTGCAACCAATTACGAAGAAATTTAATATTCAATTTCATACTATATCTCCTCATATTATATTAATCACAGGATCTTCAGCAAGCAAAGTAATCTTTCACTCATAAATTAGCACAAGAATAGCAATGGCGCGCGCGCCTTTATCAATAACAAAGAAACCATATAAGCATGTTATGGTCATTTCTTGTAGGTTAATCGCATGATACTTAGTAACTTACTAACTTTCATCTTAGAAGACAAGTTCATCTATGTGCTGATATATAAAGTCTGAGGGTCATCCCAATCTCTCAATTTCGCCGACTTTGTGAACTTACTTATAATTTAATTTTGTTTTAGAAGAAAAAAAGAGGTAAAGTTCAACTTTTCATAAATCACAACTACTTTTCATGTGCATCGAAAAAGGATTGGATGGGAATCACCAATTCTACATTGACCGCATATATGGATGGATTTTAAAAGCAAATTTTGTTTAGTGAACGAGAACATCTGACTGATAGAAATTCAAAGAATCCAAAAAGCTCCATATAATAAATCGATTACTAAAATAGGATCCAAAATTGTGGCAAATAATATTTTGAATGCCATCACATATTATCAAGGTCAAGTTATCTTACAATCTGTTTCGGATGCGAGAGCTACAGGGTCCTCACAGGAAGGGAACTGCTTTCTGGCACGCGAATGAAAGCAGCCCATTCTGTAAAGCTTTCAAAAGCTTTTCACTGCGATGATATCATCATCTTTAACCTGGCAAAAATAAATAAAACATATTCACAAACTCAATCACAATCACTCTTTTTTTTTTTTTTTTTTTCTTAAATGAAAGCCATCAATTATTCTACCAAAATAATAATAAAAAATCATAATCTTAAAAAGGGGCTAAATCAAAAAACACTTTTATTTTTATCAAAATCATCACTACTGCAAACATGAAAATTTTCAACTGTACCTTCTTCTTAATGAATGAATGTTTGTGTATTTAGTAGAATCGGAAATGTATGTTCGCGCAATATCCAACCACACCTTACTAAAAGGAAAGAGAGAGAGAAAAGGAGAGGTATGGTTTGGTTTGGTTGAGAGAGACAAGACGATGGATCAGGAGAAAAAGCTCAAATCGCAACGAGAATACAAGAAACGTGACCAAGAAGACGATGATCAGAAAGAGATCTGACCAAACCAAAACAAATCCAAATCCGATCGAAACACATAGCAGAGAGGTAAATAAGAAACACCAACAACAACAACAACAACAAGAGATGAACAATAATGAAGAGGAAGGGAGATGAGGTTCCGCGTTTCCGCGTGCCTTTAACACAAAACCAATCAGACGAAGAAAATGAAAAATAGCAAAATCAATAAAGGCACACCAAAACCAATACTCTGTCTCTATATAAACAAACTCGTGTTTAACGATCAAACGCCTCATATTTTTTTTTTTATAAACTTGGCTTTGTTAAGCTCCTCTGTTTCCGCATGGGTTAATTGAATGAAGTTTAGCTTTTGGCTGCCTACCAACTACTACTTTATGGCTACCTCCGTCCACATCACATACCAAACCCTCATGATACTGATTTCAAAAGGGGGGCACAGAGAATATTCAAAGTGCTTATTGGAATCTTTGATTCCTAAATGGCGAAAGGGGCGAGGAAACCAGCGAAGGGGAGGGTGTGAACGTTCATCCCTCGAGATGAGCTCCTTTACTCTTGAGATGCGCATCCATTCGAATCTTAAGGAGAATGAGTGGTAAAATCCCTCCCCTCGCTAATTTCCTCGACAATAAGAAAGGTTCTAGATTGTTTATCCTCACATCATTACGACATATAGTATAAGAAAACACTTTTTCTAAATGGGGAGGGAACCATCGAAGGAAAATCATGATTAAGTTAATAAATTTTGTACAAAAAGAAGAAGAAAATGGCAATTGCGAAATGAGACTTGCAATCTATCTAAACAACATTATCATTCTCATGTCTCCATTGTAGTTGTCAACAAGATTTTTACGTTTTACTAAAGGCAACCACTATTTTTGACACCGCAAGTTACTCTCGCTCACACTATTCTCCTTTTTTTTTTTTTTTTTTTTTTTCCATGGCGCTTATAGACATCATTATTTATCTTCTTTGTCTCATGCTCTCTTTTTTCAAGAACAACAACTTGGAAGTGGTTGCGAGGAAGGGGCGACTGATTGTGAGGGACGGTCAAAGATGACAACGAGAAACAAAAAACTCACACCACAATTTCCACTTTCTCACATCACCATACTTTCTCATACCACTTATATAAACAAAAATCAACATTTTTTTCCCTCTCCATTCAAATCGAAACGTGATTCCTCATTTTCTCCATTCAAATCTTTTTTTTCTCCCACGTTCAAATCTTTTGCAAATCTCTCCACACATTCAAATCTCTTACAAAACCGAAACCAATCTTTTCATCTCCCTCAAAATCTCTTCTCCCTCCCTTAAAATCGAACCCCAAATCGCAACATCCCCAAAATATTTTAGAGACAAAAATAATCTCATAGAAACTTCAGTAATATTTTCAATAAAAAGATAAAGTAAACTTTAGAAAAAATTTCGAAAAAAAAAAAGACACCTCACCTTGATTTGGCGAACAGTAAAAAAAATTGTTCAAATTTCCTATTCTCCCGGAACTCTGTGAGGTTTTGAATTTCCTGTCCCCCCGGAACAGTAAAAAGCTCGCAAAGTTTCCGGTGAACAGGAAATTTCAGCAAATTTGTTTGGACATATTTGCGCGACTTTAGTAAAATTACCATAACTTTCTCATTTCAAAATATTTTCAAGGGATTCAAATTGTGTTTATTATATAACTCAAATTACTACAACTTTTGTGTTTTGATCAACTTCAGAATCCGTCTTGATTGAGCACATAAGTTGGCCGAAAGTCAGGAACACTATCCCATTTTTATTGCGCGACTTTAGTAAAATGACCATAACTTGCTCATTTCAAAACATTTTCAAGTGATTCAAGTTGTGTTTGTTAGATAACTCAGAGTAATACGAGTTTTGTGTTTGGATGAACTTGAGAATCGATCTTGATTGAGCATATAAGTTGGCCGAAAGTCAGGGACACTATATCGTTTTCATTGCAAAACAGATTTGCACGACTTTAGTAAAATGATCATAACTTGCTCATTTCAAAACATTTTCAAGTGATTCAAGTTGTGTTTATTAGAAAACTCATAGTACTACAACTTTTATGTTTTGATAAACTTGAGAATCAGTCTCAATTGAGAATTTAAATTGGTCAAAAATTACCCCTATTTGCATTTTTTTTTTTTTTGAGATTGGGTTTCTCTGTTAAGTTATACATATTTATTGGTGGTGTTAGTAAGTTAACAAAAAACTCGATAGTGGTGTGAGAAAGAGGAAACAATGGTGTGGAGTAGTCGCTGCCATTAAGTCACTTTGAATATTTTGTGTAGCCTTTTGAAATCAATGTGTCATGTTCTTGTCCATTGTTTTAGTAAGAAAACATATCAAAAAAAATTAACCACAGTAAGAAAATATAGCCATACATAGTGTCTTTTAGTTGTTGGATTATTTTAGAAAAGACAACGACTATTTGGCCCACAATTTACTCTCATCCACATCACTCTTTTAAGTTTTTTTTCCACACCATGCATTTTCTGTCTCATACCATTGTTCTCTTTCACACTACCTATAAAAAAAAAAAAAAAAAAAAAAAAACCTTAAATTTTTTTCCCGTCCCAAATTCAAAATGATAGAAAGTTCCATCTTTCCTCTCAACTTCATTTATTCTCACTACCACCCTTCTTCTTCTCCTTATCTGATTTTCTTCTTATTCTCTACATCTTCTTCTCTTCCCTCCCCATTCGCCTTCTTCTCCTTCCCGTCGCACTCTATTTTTTTATTTTTTTTTTGCCATCGCGGCGGTCTGTGCAACAATGGATTCCCCACTCGCACGGACCGCTACAAGGACAAAAATTTTGACCCTAAAAATGTACCCGCTAGTGGAAGACTGGAAGTCACGGAGGATTAAAAAAACAGAGTGCGACGAGAAGGAAAAGAATGAGAGGGAGAAAGGCGATGGCATGTGCGAGAAGAATAGAGAGTTGGAAAAGAAGAAAGGGGAACTAGAAAATAGTGGGAGAAGAATAGATAATGGAGAATTGGAGATGGGAATGAAGAGAAGAAGTGGAAGAAAATGGAAAGGGACGATGGCCTTTACAGAAGAAGTGATAGTGGGAGAATAAGATAAGGGAATTAGGAAAGACTGAGAGAATAAGAGATGGTGGGAGAACGGGGAGAGGGGAATGAAGGGAAATAGGAAATGTGCTTACTGGTTGTAAGTGTTTGTAGGAGATCCGTGGCCGGAGGTTACCGTTGGCCTTCTCCAATTTCAACATAAGGGTAAATTCAAATTATTTATATAATTTTTTTTAACTAGGGTATAATCTAAAAAAATGCTTAAATAAAAGTCTTTTCTAAATCAAGTTAAACCCAATAATTAAGTTATAATAATTTAATTTTTTTTTAACCGGGACTCTAGCCCAATTCCATGTTTCTTCTTAAAATACTAAAATTAATAAATACCCTTCTTCTTCAACGAAAACTAAAACTCTAAATCTTCCATTGATTTCTTAACAATAAAATGGAGACTGTGCTATTATCAATTATAACCTAAGTTACGATTTCATCGCTAAACACTGGAACATATGAAGCGACAAATTTTGACATGGAAAATAACATACTAATCTTGATGCAAAGATATCGGCTATAGAACAAACAATATCTTGGGGATTGGATAAAGGTTGAAGAAGATTGAAGCTAGCAAAGGACTATATAAATGTTTCCTTGTGCTTATAGAGAAAACATACCATTAGTTTTAGGATAAGTCTCTTTGGGTGCCAAAGTTTATACTTATGTTAGTCTAACACTTGTTTAGGACGAAATCGTAAGTGGAACCCTGTTGTATTTGACATCTTAATTTTTGTGTTATTTTTTGATATCTGAAAATATAAAAACTGTTACATTCGATTGGAATTGAAAATGTTACATACATTGATCAGAATTGTACACGTATAGAAATCGAAACTAGTACATTACTAGAAATTGAAACTAGTGCATTGATGAAAATTTAAACTGATAAATTGACTGAAATTGAAACCAGTGCATATCTTATTGGATTATCCTTTGCGTTCTTGCATGTCAAGTAATATCCAAGCTTTATGCATTTGAAGATGAGTTGGATTCGTGCAATAATCAAGATTTATAGCCATTAAAGCTTCCTTGGCCTTTCTTTATTCGATTTCCACTTTTTTTTTTGCTTCAATTTCTATTAACAAGCATTCTAATTTTGTTCAACTTCAACCTCTTTTGCATGCCTCTCCATGTCTTCCTTCGCGGGAGCATCCAATTTTGTAGTTTCTTCATAAAGTTTGCTAATGGTGATGATGTTGTAAATTTATTACGAGGAATCATTCAACACATCATAAACATGGTCATATTGAAGATTTTTTCCCTTAATCTACGAAGTGCTCATGCCTAGCTAGAGTTAACTGCAAAAAATTGAAGTTTAATACTACTAAGATAAGTTGTTTTACAATGCACATCGAAATATGTCATTGCCTGTTTTAGAACTATGCTTCAAAATAATGGTAGCACCTTCCCCAGTAATTTTGGGATCCAACTCTATTCCAAAAGTTGATTTATTTATTTATTTATTATTTTTCGTCTCCTGATGATCACATCTTCACTAGTTTTCTTGTAAGCCTTGCATAATGTAATATCTTCATTGACAGTAAAATTAGCTTATCTCCCTGCTTTGGGCACATCTTAAAAATCACCCACACTTTCATTTTCATCTTCACATACCAGATCGGTATAGAAAATCGATAAGTTTCATGTTAAATAGTCATAGTCAAGATAGGTAGAACGATGATGTTTGGTGAAGATAATAAAAGCGTGACGTCAAAATTTAACCCTACTTATTTTTAAGAAAATGAGGGCAACATTTGCCATTAATTTTTTTTTTAAGGTTACTATTGAAAAAATTTAACCCTATGTTGCTTACTCCAATAAAAAAATCAATTTCTGATGAGAAATAAAAACAAACGCCCTTGTTTAGATATCCCTCTTCTATTTAAGAACTTCCAACTCTATTAAGAAGCAAAAACAAACACCTCCATAGTGTATTTTATATTTTGGTTATTGGGTTATTTTAGTCGAACTACGGTTGGACCTTGGACAATTTTTCGGTTCAATACCTAAACAACCAGCAATCTCAAATGTCTTTGCTTTACAGTAGTAATAGGGCTCTTAAGACTGAATAATAACCCTTCTAGCAGAGCTGACAAAGAGTCCTGCATGCACAGACTTCACTCACCATTTAACTGTTAACAGTCTGGGGTGGTCATTGTGATCTCTTCGCCAACTTCAACACTGGTGGATGATCTTTAAATTTCATGTTTCATGCATTATTGAATAAGCCACATTCATCCGACAAGTATCAAAACAAGTATGATAAAGACATCAAGTCATCGAATTTGGAAAGAAGTACCGAGGTGAGGACCATCAATATAGCCCTCAGTCTATTACCACGAGCTTTACAATACAAAACATTATGCAGGTAAAATGATTAAATCATTCCACAAGGTAGATCCACAATAGTTTACAAATCACTTCATATTACAGGACAATAAGAAAATAAAAAATAAAAAATAAAAAATAAAAAATAAAAATACAGACCTCTCATCAAGAAATGATTTCGCGCTTGGAGGTTAATTGTTGAACCATTTCATCTCCATTAGCCAAGGCAAATAGCAATGAAACTTTCCAATAATCCATCCGCCTGGAGGTTAATTGTTGAACCATTTCATCTCCATTAGCCAAAGCAAATAGCAATGAAACTTTCCAATAATCCATCCGCCTGGGGACGGAGAAATGAGCACCAGTGTTTGGTACAATTCTACCTCAACTCATCCATCCCACACACACATGGAGCTATTTGCGTCTTTATTTCAATTTACTATCCAACATTTTTAGCTTAACTCCATCTCCGTAATCTACCTTCAATCTCTGTTATCTGCTCTTACCCATTCTTAAATCCTAGAAAAACCATCTTCTACAACATATACAAGTTTATATGCCCCCTAACATCATCAGACATGGGTAGAACTAAAACCATTTTTGGTACACAGGCACTTCTCTGATGTAAGAAACTCAAGTGGCCGGAACTATCACCAAACCCACTACAACCATTTGACTTGGCAGTTATGCCAAATGATAAAACAGTAAGAAGTGTCCGGTGTGTCCATGAATTTGTTATTGCTTAGATGATATTAAAGATGTCAATAAAAATTACACTTGAAGATTCAAAGATGGCATTGATACTCTACATAGATATTGATATCCCAGACATGCTTCATCCAAAACAAAATCTGTTTCCGACAGAGTGCATCAGGTCTCTGACAGATTGGACTAGTCATGTCCCTCGGAACATAAACGTAACAATAAAAGGTACTTACTAGATGCAGGCAGTAGAACTCACTATAACAGTATACTAGATAGAAGGGTCGTCAAATCTACAGTAGCCATCAAGATTTTACAGTACACACCTGCAAATTACTTGGTATACTCAATTCCTAGATGAATTCTTGATCCTAACAGGAATCGATATAATAGAATGAGTTTTTTGTCAGTCAAACTCTCCCCAATCAGAGACACCAACAAAGACTGATCTCTACCAATACAAGTTTCACCATGTTGGAGTCCTCAAGTAGACCCTTTAACTGTGAACTGAACCTAAACACATACCTCTCCAGACAAAAACTCCCTTTCTTTACAGTATCCTAAACTCAATTTTCTTATTTTCTGAATTCATCAAATGAAAATTCCCTTTCCATTCATCTAATTCCCTTTATTTAATCAACTAGAACACATAACAAACTGCAATTCATCTTCATCCTATTCACGCACATCTGATTAATGACAGCATCTAAAACATTGCAGACCCAAACACCTTCACACTAAGGCTCGTCCTCTGTGATGACACTTAAAGAACATTCTTTGCAAAGAGATGCTGCCTTTTCCAAAGTCCAAGTAAAAGTACAAGAACAAAAAACAATACAAGATGATTTAAGATGATGCCACACCCTAAGATCATTATAAACTATTGCTGAGTTTTCTAATTATGTAATTATATTCTTCGGACGCAGACTTTTTGTTCTACCTTGATTTTGTTCCCTGTATTCAGACAGGTTACAAGTTTTGTCCAGATAGGTTACCAGTTTTTGGTAGATAGACCAACACATAGGGATGCTTTCAAAATTAAGCAAAAACTGTTTACCAAACCATGATTATGGCTCTGACCAGCGATATGGAACCATCTCACCAGCTTTGTTTGGCTAATACCATTTCCAATCCATAAACGAGCAACATCTTAAAGATTAAGCTTGTTGAACCAACACTTCAAAACAAAAAAAGAAAAGCTTCATCCAGAAGAATATCAATAATCATGCTTTGGTCTAACACACAGTGAAATACCATATTAATTTTCCTTCTTCCAAACATGTTGGTCAAACATCTCCCAAGCTTTCTTTTACCAAATAGTGAGGCGGATGTGGCCATAGCACTCTGGCAACCCAAATGAAACTCAAAGAAGGAATTCAGTATATAAAGTGTCATCATTCCAATCACCTCAACTTTTATGTACTAGTCAAATAAAACTGATTGAATACTTATAATGCACCATACAATCGCTTTGTCCATTGGTAGGGAGTTCTTGGGGAGACAAATATTTAAACATGCTTTTCATACATTGCCACATACTACGCCTTTCTTGTTCATACGGGACTCCAAGTAACTTGAATCTCCTGATAAAGCTGAAGTAAACAGGAAAGTGATCGCTGTTTGAACCTATCATGGACCAAAACTCGTCACCTTTGCTTCAAAGAATGGAATTTTTAAACCCTTTCTTCCCTTTGAACAACACAAATCTGAGGCACTGGTAAAATATTATCTTTCTTTCCAAGAATGTAGGCTCATTATGAAATAGCTTCAAATTATCCACAGCCTACAGCAGCTTCTTGTAACATCTGTGTCAGACACAAATTCATGTGACCAGAAAGCTATATTGCCCCCAACTAGACCACTACAGCTAAAGAACAGTATGAAAAACTCCTAATAACTTGTGAATAAATCTTATAAATTGGCACAAGTTATCACTACCAATCATATGGAAAATGAGAACCATGTGATTATAAACTTACCTCAATAATAGGAGCCAGAGCTACCTCCACCAAGGTAGCTGCTGCCACCCAAGCTACGGCTGGAATAAAGCGATGATGAATAGGAGCCATCACCCACCTGTAATACCAATTAAACATAATTAAACAAAAGAATCCTTCAATGAAAATATAGTCCAAACATTTGCAACGAAAATATAGCATCACAAACATTTGCAAAGAGAATAAACATACATCAGCACCACGAGACGTGTAATCACTACCATAGCTTGAAGAGTACATCCCACCAACATCATTACCACCATAAGCACCTGAACACCGACAAACACCATAACTGCCTGGAACTAAATATTTTAAAAATTATATATATATGGTAAGATGAAGGACCATGTATACCTCCATTGTAGCTCATACCCTGACGACTACCATATCCACCATGTGAATCCTGGCCAGACAGGGAACTTCTGCTGGAGCCATAACCTAGGTGAGACCTCCCAACCCTATCATCAATAACAAAGTAAAAAAAAAATTTACTGTATGGACATAAAGGCTGAAGTGACAGGTGAAAAACTATAGTGTGGCTGCAAAAACAAGCTACCTATCACCATAAGTCTCTGCATACTGAGATGAACTACCACCAACTCCATAGTCCAAACGAGCTCTTGACTGGCGAATGCTAGTATCAGCATAACGTGGAGGCGCATCGTCCTTTAATTGCATGACATAATTATACAAACTTACATTAATAGAGTATTGGTTGCAAATGTACAAAAGTGGAAGATTAGTGAAAGAAATAAAGTGTTAAAACAACCCAACTTGGACAAGAGTAACTAACCAATGCAGAGTATTGACGCTTTGATCCAGGGATCGAATCATAATCACGAGCACGACTTTCACGATAACTTGGAGGAGGCCTTTCAAATCTCTGGTCATAGCCTTCATCAACATATCCTCTTCTTGTTGCTGGACGAGCAGCAGTGCGAGGCACATCTTCAGGGTAGCCAGAAGTACGGGATGAATAATCAGCCTTGTAGGATGACCGTCTCTCGGGAGCAGCTCTGGACCCATAATCCACAGCAACTCTGCTGCTCCTGGGAGGAGGAAGTTCCTCACGTCGAATAACATCCCTCTTTGAACTTCTTGGATATGAAGGGACTGTACATATAATTAAAATTAAAACATAAAAAGTCGGAACAAAACAAATGTACCGAATAACCAAACACGAGCAGAGTAGGTGACTGGATACATACTAGGTTTCTGCTGTATGACCTAGGTGGGGGTGGCAAAGGCCTGACTCGCTCTGGTACAGCCATAACAGGTCTCCTCTCTCTCAGTCCAAATGGCCCCTTGAACCCGAACCCACGACCACGAATAGGTGCGAAATGTCCTCCAACGCCTCTCAAACCACGTCCAGGGAAGCTACGAGGAACTAGAACTGGACGACTAAATGATCCCCTAAGGCTTCGGTAAGGCGCTCTTCCAGGGATAAAATCGCTGCGGGAAGCATGCTTTGCACGACCTCTCTGAAGAGGCCTCGACAATCTGGCCCTAACCTTAACCTGAATCAATTAACAAACAATAAGCATAACTGGTCCAACTAAAAAAATGTTAATGTTATATATACAGGCTCAAAAGTGGGAGATATCAAACAAAAGAAGTGACAAATAATAACAGCCATGACAAACCTTGTGGTCTCCATCTCCCAGCTCCGAATTATTGATAGCTTCAGCACATGTCACGGCATTATCATGTGTGTCAAAGTTACAAACCCGAAATCTTTTCTTTTGGCAGATGGCATATTGCGTGCAAGTTCAATCTTTTCAATTGCTCCAAAGTTTTTAAGTTGCTCCTCCACACGTTCCTCATCCCAAGAAGCAGGTAAACCATCCACAAAAACAGTTTTAACCTGAAATCAATAATTGGAAGTCAAGACAAAATCATAGAACTACAGACATCGTATTGAAGGAAAATTTGTGCTTCCCTCCTCAAATAGCTTCGCTTCCATCCAATGAAATAAGATATATGCATAAGAGAAAAATAAAAAAAAATTGTCGGTCGGTTTCAGCAAGTACAAAATGGTTTGGGGCAAATAAAAAGGTGGTTAGGGAAAATCAAACACAAGATGTCGCTAGGTAACTAGTGTAAACACTAATGAAGGCGGAACATCCAAGAATATAACAGTGCTTCGTAAAGCAATCACAAAAACCACAGTGTACAAATGCAGCCAAGCTGTATGACAAATGCTTATGATCATGCCATCCACAAATTACGTAAAGGTTTTGGTTCAAGAAGTACCTGTGCCATAATCTCATCATCAGGCTCAATAAATGAATCTGCAAAAGCAACTTTAGCATTTCTATCAACACCAAAAGAAACATCTCTCTTTTGCAGCAGCTTATAAGCATCCATAGCATCTGAACGAGATTCAAATTCCAAGAAAGCAAACCCACGATTCATTCCCTCGTTGTTACTGTCCTCCACAAGGGTCATGTCCTCGACTGTTTCGATTCCATATTGCTTCAGCTTTTCCTTCAACTAAAGAAAAGGTACACCAACCAATAACAAATGAATTGTCACTAGAGAGGTACACCAAATATATAAACACCCACAAGGATTGAACTATAAATCCTACTTACTGCATCTTTTGTCCATGTCTTGCAAATGTTGCCCAGGAAAAGGGTATCACTATCTTGACTTGGTGTAACACCACACTGTTTCCCATTGACCTAGAAAGTAACAGTTGTTCAGAAATCAAAGCAGGGAAAAATGAAATCAGGCATTAACTCTCAAATACGACAGCAACAAGAAAATACCACTGGATTCTTTAGCTCTTTAACAGCTCGTTTGGCTTGATCCACAGTGGCAAAGCGTAGGAAAGCAAAGCCCTTGTTCTTCTTAGTCTGAGGATTCATCATAAGCCTGACTTCAATAACTTCTCCTACAACACTAAATACTTTCTTGAGATCATCTTCAGTTGCATCTTTATCCAAACCCCCAACAAATACTTCAAACTCCTTACGCTTACGCCTCTCTTTAAATACATCATGATGCTCTTCTTCTTCTCTATCGATCATGTCCCCTTGGCCTTCTTCACCATGTTGTTCCTCTTCGCCTTCCATGCCCTCAGCAAGATCTTCCATTTCCTCATCGGCCATATCACCCTCTTCCTCTTCAACTAAATCACCTTCCTCGGGGTCTTCCTCCACTTCATCTCCTTCTTCCTGCACATCCTCTAGTTCATTATCTTTCTCATCATAATCTAGTGCAGCCTCTTCTTCAGGTTCATATTCTGCTTCATTGTCCTCCAGCTCCAGCCTTTCACCCTTGTCATCTTCTTCAAAAGCTTCTTTCACATCATTTTCCTCTGTCATTAGAGTGTCCACTAATACTGTTAATACAACCAATGACAACTACAGTTCTATAACTTCCTGACTAAAACTAGACAGCGGTATAATAAAAGAGGTTTCTGATAGTCCAAAGTTCTTGTATTCTATTCTAGTCCCCCAATTCTAGGCAGCCAGGCTTTATAGCCATTCTAGTCATGAATTTTCTATCATAACTAGTAACATATCACGCTAAAAAGAAGAAACTAATAAAAATATCCCTTCTTTGTTTGCAATCATAGGTATGAAGATGGGGAGTCATAAGAACATATACCCATCAACCATCACACTAGTAAACAACCAAAACTTAAAGCAACACCAAAAAGTAGTTATATAAAATAATCAATTTATACATAGTCACAATATTGACAAAAACGTTGAACCCAAAAATAACATCAACAGCAATACACGGAATGGATTTGTACTACTTTTCTGTATAAGAGTCCCCTATTCTAAAAATCCAACCTTTCTGAAAGTTTGACAATTTTCTTCAATAACCTATTGAACCCCAGACTCTCCATAGCTAAAAAAATTTCAGCAAAAAAAATCTTGAAAAATTTTCCAAGATATTCAACAACCAAACGCAAAACATGAATTTGCAAAAATAGCAACGCCCTATAGCAAAATCAAACAAAAAAGAAAACCCCAAATCACGATAATCTTCAAATCACAAAAAAAAAAAAAAAAAAAAAAAGATTATACCTTTAAGTTCTTGAGATCCGTTCACTTCAGGCGGAGGAATCTCAACAGGAATGGTCTCCTCCAGCTTGACTTCATTGCTCTTTACCACCGTCTGTTGCTGCTGTTGTTGTTGAGCTTTGGCTGCTGCCGCTTTCGAAGCTCTTCCTGGTCCCCTCTTCAGCCCAGAAGTGTTTCCTCCCCTCTTCACCGCTCGTGGAGGCATTATCACTAACCAATTGATCGATCAAATCGAATTAAACGAAAGGGTTGATAGATCACAAACCCTACAAACAGAAAAGCGATTCCTTTAAAACCCTAGAATTTCTGTTATTCGAGACGACGAGTCAATACAGAGGCTCTGAGAAAAAAAACCCTAACTTCCGGACCATAACAAGGACAGACGCTCTTTTATAAATTTTGGTGTCGCGAAGTGGAGAGTTTGATGTTGAGCAGTTGTATCTTTGTTTGTATGTGACAGTGTAGTTGATCGCCACGTGTGGAAACAGAGATTGGTGTATAACGTGGCAGTGTTTTGGCAGAGCAGAATAATCAATCTTCTTTGAGCTGCCTTTGCTTAGCTACCAAGTATGAATGAACTTTTTATTTCATTACCCTCTCATGCACTCTTTAATCTTTTCCAATTTAAACTCTAACTAAAGATGTTGAAAAATGTTTGATTTAGAATCCGATTAGAACCTTTAGCTCATAAAATACCAAAATTAGAGGCAATTCAAAATTTTGGTGAAGACATTTAACCAACATTAAAACCTATATTTCAAAAATTCAGACATAATGTTTAGTGTAAACAAACACCCCTAAGTAATGCTTGTGGAGATTGAATGAGAGGAACTTGTGTGGAGCTTCGAGAGATATGATGTGCCTTGATATTTAGGTAGGTCTTATTAGGCATTCTTATTCTCTTGCGAAATTGCAATATCTTCATTAGTGGGGCTTGAGAGGGTTCTCTGTGACCTACACTGAAGCAGATTTTTTTCCCAGACTGTTTTCCAAATTATTGCAAATACCACATAAAACGTAAAGATAATTTAAATGCACAAGCTCTAGTGAAATCTGAAGGAACCAACACCTTTCTCCCAGCTCAAGCGCCCGCGGATAAACAACCTGATTAAGGGAGAAGAATCAAGTGCTAGTCCTGCTAGTTATGAATCCTACTAAAGTATAACTCTGTCTTTTGGTTAATATACCAACAGTCATTTCGATTAGAAACAAGCACACTGCAAAGTTGTCATAGACATAGTATTCAAAGGCTAATCTCATTTCTATGGACAAGAAAACTCCATCAATTCATCAGTGTGGTATATAACCCGCAATACAAAATATGGAGTAATAGAACCAGCCAAAGCAGATATTGACCAATACAATCAGATGAAGGTTGCAATACTAAGCCTCTACTGTCTGAAACAAAATTTCCACTTCAGCAATAATATTTCGAGCTTCATCAATCTCTGTGCCTTCCTTCTGATCAGCTTCCTCCAACTCCGCCTGAAATAGAAAAAAGATTCTTAAAAAAATAATGGGAAGTCGCACGAATTAGGCAGTGTAGGAATTGTATTACTTTGATATTTTACACTGCCTGTATGTGGCAAAATGATGCAAAGGTCTTGGATTATGGAATGAACAGAATCTGAAGTCATGAGATATTGAGATGTTGATATGGTGCCTGGCAGGCTACAATATATGTGCATCACTGGACATGAGTCTTTTGAAATGTTGAGGACACAATACCAGATATGATTTGATATCAGCTAGTGAGTTCTCCAGTCGCTTGCGGCAATCTGGAATCATCATCCGTGACTCAGCCAAAACATTTTCCTGATCAAAGAATTGAAACAAATTTTGTTACCAAAGGAAACTACAGGTTCAAATATGCAAATTAGTGTTTATGGCGTTCTGAAGTATGCACCACAAAATACCTAGACAACAGAACATATATCACTACTTCCTGTACTTAGTTAATGGCAGTTAGAACTATGAAACCATTCTCACCAGATTGTTAGGATTTTACACAGTACAGCTTCTAGGCTACAGCAAAGCATTTTGTTTTTCCGTTAACTGGATAATCCAGATTAATGGCACAACCCCAATTGCAGTGTTTGCATTGCATGAAGACTATCAAAGTGTTGTGAATACTGATGGTAAGTTGAAAGGGATTCACAAACTCGGAGAAAAAATAAAGATCATAGAGAGATTGCGTGAGAGACCGAAGAAAAGTATATCTAGGAAAAGAACAAGCATGCATGTTGACTGGGAAAAACATTACTAATGGCTGCTCAGACAAACAAAACAATCTCCACATACAGTTACAGATACAGGAACGGTGTGGTGGTCGTTCGTGAAAGTTTTGACTTGGTTTCATTGGGGCCCACATCACACGTCTTCATGTTTCTGGACGGTCAGAAGGATGGGTGGACGTTAGCAACCGTATCTATAATTTTGTAGCCTAAAGGCAGAAACCATTGATGATTGAGGACGAGGAGCCATCCCACATGTAGCTTCGGCACGAGAGCCTACTTAGAAGTGGTGCATAAGTCGGTGACGATGGAGGATTATAGTTGCTGGATACTATGGGAGACAAAGGACAGAGCTGGATACTATGGGGGACACAGAACAGAGCGGATAGATGGGTTGAAGCAATGAGGAAAAAAGGGATATAGAGAGGTTTCATGATTATCGCGTTGGCAACCCATGACGGAGTTGTTGTTGAGATTAGTTATCACTAGGGAAATAACAATGGAAGCGGAGGAGACACATGATTGCCACCAATCTATGTTGCCTGGGGTGTGAGGCGAGACAAAGCGCCTACCTCTGCTTCAAGGAGTCGCAAGAGTTGTGGCGGAGTCGCGACGAAGTTGAAGTTGAAGTTGAAGTTGAAGTAGAACCATAATTTTTTTATAAATTTTATATAGTTTGTGAGTCAATAGTAGTTTAGTACTAAAAATAAATCATAATTTAAATAAGACAATACAAGATAAACTATTAAGCTACTAAATAAACTATGAGTATGCTCTTAGTTATTATAACAAAGGTGACTTGAGCTCCTCATGGTCAATTTAAGTTGGTTTGTTCCTCAATTAGGTTCTGATAGTTGAACCCTCATAATAAATCCATGTTGCATTTCCCCCTATACTAGCAGTTAACGTGTCTTGACCGTGTATTTTCAAATTAAATGACCAAAATGCCATTGATAAATCACATGCTGAGATTTAATGTTTTGTATTTCAAACATCTCATTTCGAGGAAAATCCTAATGCCCAACTGAAATCGTAATCGTATCTCGAGGAAAATACAACACTTGATTTTTACAAATTGCATCTTAAACAGTTCATCTCGAGGAAATTCTAACGATAAAAATTAATCGTACACACATCTCTATGTACATCTAACGATCCAAATTTAATTTTGTGTGCATCTCGAGGTAAATCTGACAATCGAACACACATCTCAAGATAAATTTGATGGTTCGAATTTATTCGTGTGCGCATCTCGAAGAAAATTTGACGATTTGGATTTAACTAGTACATGCATCTCGAGGAAATTTGGGGGTGACCTTGTATTAACTATTTATGATAGGGGGCATATTGCAAATTAACCAAAAAAATTCCATCTCTTCCTGTTTTGTTTCATAACCCCACCATCATCGACAGAGGAATAAGGGGAAAAAGAGGAGGAAGGAGGAAAAGGGGATGTGAAATTGAGAATGAAGGAGGAGGGAGAAGAGAGGAGGAAGGATGAAGGGGGAAGTGGGCGAGCCTGCAAGACAGAGGAGGGAGGAGGTGGCAGCGAGGCTGCAAAACAGAGGAGGAAGAAGTGGAAAAAGGAAGGAAGAAGACGTGAAAGTTTTTTTTGGTAATTTGCAGTATACCCCTATAAAAAGTAGCTAATGCAAGGTCACCCCAGATTTCCTTGAGATGAGTGCACGATTAACTCAAACCGTCAAATTTTCTCGAGATGTGTGCACAATTAAATTCAAACCATTAGATTTTCTTGAAATGTGTGCACGAATAAATTTAAACTACAGACTTTCCTCGAGGTGCATGTCGGATTGTTAAATTTACCTCGAGATGCGCACACAATTAAATTTGGACTATTAAATTTTCCTCGAGACGAGTGATTTGAGATACACTTTTAAAATCAACTATTGAATTTTTCTCGAGATACAATTACGATTTCAATTGAGCCTTAGCTTTTTCCTCGAGATAAAATGTTCAAGATACGAAAGATTATCAGCCTTTGATTTCTCAGGGGTACTTTGGTAATCTACTTTGAAAACAGACGGTCAATGCAAGTTGACTGCTAGTCTTGAAGGGTAAATGCAATACATATTTATTATGGGGGTAAACCTAAATAAGCTATTTATAATAGGGCGCAATATGCAAATGACCCTTATATTCAATACTATTTGTAAATATTAGATTACGAATAAAGTATGAGTATGCTATTAGTTATTTAAGTTGTTAATATGCTATTTACCACCCCTACTACAGTGCTGCATTGCGGCACCAAGAAGCACTAAGAACTTTTGAAATGGGAATTTTTCGAACCAAAGTGAAAAACTAAAAAAATACAGCTTCAGGAGTCACAACGGCATTGCAGTGGAGCTTTAGACAACATAGCCACCAATCGATCAGTTTATAGAAAGAACAAGATGAAATGGGTGGAGTTTTAGGATCTCGAGCGAGGAAAGAGTTTGGTAAATAGTTAAGGAAGATGGGGATGTTGATAATAGTTTCAAATCTCTCGAGGAAGATATTATAGCCGGTTCCATTCAGTCCAAGATTTTTTTTTTAAAATTCCTCATGCTAGCTTGAGGACATTGTGCCAACAGGTGCTTTCATAAAATTGAGAGAAAGCCCTGTCTTTTGTTTTGGGTGCTGTTTGAGAACGTGACCTCATAGCTTTAGAGCCTACAACTAAGGACGTGGTTGATTTGGGTTCTAATGCTAATGGATTAGATATGGGAGAGTTAGAAAGCGGGCCTTATTCAACGCCCAAGACTAGGAAACTTTTCAGCAATACCAAACGAAAAATCCCATTTGTTACCCTAACGTCACGGGTATAGTTGAGTTACACACCCAAAAGGTTATTAAAATAGTTGAGGTGAACATTAAGCTAAAAGGAAAAAAAATAGTCATTGCTTGTCTGATCCAACGAGAAGAGGGATGACATGTTCTGCTCCCTATCGGAGGTTCTGGACTTTGTCATTGAATACAAAAGGAAAACAAGCTTAGATGTTGGTTTGTTGGATGATGATTTCAAGGATATGTGGCTGCCTTGTGGGTTTGTGTGGGGCTTGGGGTGTGATACAAGGTTTTTCAGTTGATTTAGCTTTTGTTATGTTGATTGCTTTCTCCATCATGTCTCATTCAGGTTACAAGCTCCTTGAGTTTTTTATTTATTTAGTGTTTTATATCTTGTTGTAGTATAGCGTAGGTCTTTTTTGGGTAAAAGCTCGTGCCCGGTTGAGTAATGGTATATCAATTGACCAACTAGACAACGACAGCGCCCAATATCCTTAATTAATTGTTGTGTGGTTTTCAAATCTATAGTAAGTGGTCAATATTGTAAGAGTTGTTCACACAAACCCTTTTGACTATACTCGGGAAAATTTTCTTCCATTTGCTTCATACTGAAAATTTGCTAATATAACTCAAACTCAAAAAACATTGTTCTTATTGGAGAACAAATCAACTATAGAATCCCATATGTTCTTGGAAGAGGAAATCGTTTAGGTAGTGCAAAGAATGAGAGCATATCAAGTCTGTCCATGGGTGATACCCCAGATAAGAACAAACGTTCATGTTGATTAGTACATGAAACTTGAAAGGAGAATCAGAAGAAAAACAATCAGCAACTTGGGACTGCTTTTAATGTTATTGTTGGGAACTTCTGATGGTTGTAAGCAACAACAAATATGGGTTGCTACTGCTGCTTTTCGTAGTTAATAAAACTTATGGCTTCTGTAACAATTGCAGGAGGTGACATCTAAGCTTGTTTCAATTGTTAATCTCTCTAAAAAAAAGATAAATAAAGGTGCAGCAGGTGGAAGGCTCACGACAGGGGAGAGAGACGAGGGAGAGATTACGAAAGGTGGTGGGAAGGGGAGGGAGATGGATCTAACCCGAAGGCTCTGATACCATGTTGAATCTTAGGGTTAGATTCAAAGAAGAGAAAAGAAGAATGAGAGGGAAGAGTGATATCCCTATGATCTCAGAGGCCTCTTATAATAAAAGTCTAGAGTTTATAATACAACCCAAACTACTAAATTACACCGCAATAACAAAAAGATGTAAGAATAGGATGGTTTAGGGATCAGGGATCTGAAAGTAGGATGGTTTAGGGATCAGGAATCTGAAATGAGTAAACAGGAGTTGTCCAAGTGGTTTGGAGATTCGACATGGAGGAATCAACCCTTGGCGAACCGTGATAGTAGAAAAGTAGCGACACTGGAAATAGAGGTTGGCACCCCAAAAAAACTCTCCATTTACAGTTGTTCGTGTAGAGAGCTTATGAGGAACAAATTCAATTTCAGAATCAAGACTCCATTGCCATTGGGAATGAAAGAAAAGCTGACTTTAGAATCACCATTGGATAAGCCAAAGACTGTTAAAGATGGAATTCAATCATATTTACACCTGGAATTCTGCATCGAGGTAGGACATTGGAAACTGCCTTGGCTTGAGACCTTGTTCTCTAGCAGACTTCATAGTGTGTTCCCTGCTATCATTTCTCCCTTCCAGTGTGCAGGTATTGGCAAGAGACAACTAATTGATGGGATTCTTATCGCTAATGAAGTTCTGAATTCTAGATTAAGACAAGGGAATCCAGGAACCATGATCAAGGTGGATTTTATAAGCCTTTGATTCAGCGTCTTGGAGTTACTTGCAAAATATGATGGTGGCCTTTAGTTTTGGATAGAAATGAAGACAATGGATTCACAAACTCTTGCCACCTCCTCCTTTTCCATCTCGCTAAATGGTACTCCTTAAGGGCACTTCAAATCTTCAAGGGGAATTAAGCAAGGGGACCCCCTGGCCCGACTTCTCTTCTCTTTGGCTGCTGAAGGCCTCACTTCTTTGGCTATCAAAGCTCAGCAAGAGGAGTTGGTGCATTATTTCCAGGTTTCTTCCTCTTCTCCTTCTATTCCAATTTTGCAAATATGCTGATTGTTTTATTAACTAACACCTCCTTGGATGAAGTAATGGTTGTAAGTGACCTTCTCATCTGGTTTGAAGTAACGTCAGGCCTAAAAGTCAATTTATGCAAAATCTCTCTTGTTTGCACTTTGCAGTGGGTGAGGTTCTGAGATTGATAGTTGGGCTTATTTGCTTGGTCGAGATTGATAGTTGGGCTGACTTGCTGGGTTGAGATTGATAGTTGGGCTGATTTGTTGGGTTGCAGAAAGGAACCTTTCCTCGTATGTACCTTGAGTTACCTTTGGGAGCCAACTTCAAGAACACTTTGGTTTGGAGGTAGCAGAAAGAATTGAAACAAGACAGGGAACTTGGGAAAAAAAAGTATATAGCTAATGCAGGGAGAACCACACTAATCAAGAGCACTATTTCTGCATTCCAGTTCGTATGACATTCTTATGCACTATCCCTTCCTCAGTGCCTGCCTGAACTGAAAGATGCATGGGGAATTTTTTATGGGAAACCTCTCCCTCTAGAAAAAACTGTCTTTTGAAATGGAGAAGGTCTGCCAGTCAAAAAGCAAGCTGGTCTAGGAATTAGATGGGTGAAATTTTCTATATAGCACTCATGTTGAAATAGATTTGGAGGTTTTTGTAATAAGATTGATACCTTGTAGAGACAAGTGATTGCTCACAAACATGAGGCTTCTCAACATGACCGGTTCACCAAGGAAGGCTCTTCCTATGGCTGGTCCTTGTGGAAAGGTATCATGAAGCTTAAACATCTAGTCAATGACAAGATTTCCTTCAAGCTCATAATGTGTAGAGAGTTCAGTATGGGATCATCGATGGGTTGATGATGCTACTCTCAAGAATTCTTTCCCTACAATTTATGGCATTTCCAACGAGAAGTGCGGCAGATTAGTGATTTCTGAAATCGAACTGAACAAGGGTGGAATTTCCAACATAGAACAAACCCAAAAAATTGGGAATGCTTCAAATGGCTGAGATGTTGGCTACTATGAACAATGTTCAACTTGATGAAGACCAAGACAACTGGTTTTAGGATGGCAAGGAGCAAGTTTTTTGTCAAGGAGTGGAACTCCAGCCTTGCGCCCTCTCCTACCCCATCTATTATAGATACCAGAACTAGTAAACTTCACTGTCTGTTGTGGTTGAATCAATCTGAATGGTAGTCCTGCTCCTTTTTTCAAATCTCGGGAGGGATCAGACAAGGTGACCGGATCTTTCCGATGATCTTGTGAATTGCTTGGGAGGCCCTTACCAAGATGACTAGCTGCGGCGAATGCTAATCTCCTGAGTGGTTTCACTGTTAGAAATGGGGGCACTCAAATCCCAATTCTCCAATACACGGAGGACACTGTTTTCTTTATTGACGTGGATCTTCATTAACTTGCCAACTTGGTATGTTTTGAAGTTGTATCGGAGCTAAAGGTAAACTTTCAGGAAGGAAAAACAAAAAAAACGAAAAACGAAAAACAAACAAACTTTGTTTCCTGTCGAGAGGTGCCGAGCATTGCTCAGCTAGCGGAATCTTTTGGGTGTAGACATGGTTTTCTCCCCCACTTCTTATCTGGGTCTTCCTCTTGGCCACCAATGTAAGTGTGGGGTCCAATCATGGAGAGTATGTAATTACAGTTGGCTTGTTTGGAAAGGTAGATAAGATTAACATTAATTAAGAGCACTCTAGCCAGCATTCCAGTCTTTTTGTTATCTCTTATCATTATTCATTTTTTGGTGGAGATTGCAACGGAAATTTTTTTGTAGAGATTTCTTGTAGGGAACCTCCTCGACCAGCCATAAATACCACTTACTCAATTAAGACAAGTTAGAAAAAAAAATCAGCACATGGAAATCCATACAGAAAGAACATTCAAGAAAGCAGCTAGGAAACACTTTACAGTGGTAAAGACTCCAAATCTGCACATACTTCAAAAAATAAATACCATGTATCAAGAAAGAAAAACAAATAAAGAATTTATACAATAAAAATGCAGGGATCTTGAGTACATAAGCAATATGACCAACTCAGATAGACATATAGAATAGCTTTTCAGTTTCCATAAAAACATTCGAGAAGTTCAAAAATAAAATGATAATAAACCTATATCCTTCATATGAAAAAGCAGAGCAGGTCCAATGAGTTGGAATGATGCATAACATATTTTTCAAGGGGAGACAAAAATTCTAGTTCTGGAAAACCATGCCTCTGAGGCAATTTGGAGATGGAGAAGACAGTCCATACCTGCTGCTTAAGATCATAAGGGTCGGCTCCTTTTTCCTTCATATCTGCAGTTTTGGCCACTTCTCTCTCTACTTCTTTCTCGTATGAGCTAAGCTCTTTTAGAATGCGCTTGCAAGTACCGGTCTTAATTTTTAAGTTTCTTACTGTTGCCATATTGATCTACACCAAATAGAAACTCCAACTGAGAAAGTGGCTGAACCTTGAATGCTGATATCAAAAGAAACAATGCTTGACAAAAGATATGCAGTCAATTATTTTAGATAGTAGGATCAAGGTTTTCAAAACGCGAAAAAAATGATCACATTCCAAGACCTTAACAGCCCATCACATATTATAAGATACAGTATTAGAACACATCTGTGCTAAGACATAAACAACATCAAATAAAAGACAATCTTTATGCAGAAGTTTTATATTATTACTTCTTATTACCATCAATTAATTAGATTAGAGCATATGATAATCCAATGTCTTGAAATGACAGCCCACACAATCAGAGCTTCAAGATGAAGTTAAATCCCGTACAGAATTACAAAGATGAACTCTACTCACTATATTATAGTGTCTAATCTTATAAAAATAAATAAATTAATTTAAAAAAAAAAGTAAAGGAAATCTTGACTCTTTGTTAGAGTTCAAATGAAAAGAATCCTGATTCATTATCGTTAAAAAAGGCAGATTCTTCGATAAGAGTTCAAGGCTACATTTTCATTCAGCCATCAAAGCCCCAAACTGAGGCATTCCAGCCATGGTTAACTGGGTTGAAGCACAAAGAATCTGCTAAGGTTGAAAAGATAAAGGACCCATAGAAAATAGGAAACCACTTATATATTTGATGATGAACAGAATAATAAAAACAAAATTATTGTTTTGCGTCTTTAAATTTTAGAAGACAGCCAATTCCATATCCAACAGATGCTTTTGGATTACGAGCGAAACGAATTTGGGGTTTCTGTCATCTCAGAGCCACGAAGTTTACAGCTAAGTTTGTTATTTGAATCTGCTTCTACAATTCTTCTCCTTCTAGACTCTTTTTTCTTCGACTTGACTACATGTTCTTGAGTTATTGGGGTTAAGTCGTAGTTGGGAAAACAACTAAAAGCTTTAAAAAAAAAAAACTAGGTTTAGGGTTTGAACCCTCTCATCTTTGTTTGGAAACAAATAAAGACCAAAAAGAGTAGAATTCAATTCGAAAAACGCATCTAACGATCTGCAGTTCAGCATAATTTAAACAATTCAAAAATCTGTATCATTCGAGTTTTCAATTTTGTGAGTCTTTGAGTCCAGTCAACTCATTTGGTACGCGAGTCAAATCTTACAAGTAACACTGCACCTCAATCTCCATGCCTCTGTGCCAACTTAAATTTGGATAGAATCTTATCCCACACTGTCATCCACGTGAAAAAAAAATACCCTTGAGGGTACCCTTGACTATAAACCAATTTGGTTAGGAATTTATAAAATGCACCGAGGAGCAGATGATCCATAGCCAAACTCGAGCAGAAAGCACCAAAATAAGTGCGAACTAATTCGCAGTCCTCCAACAAAAAAAAAAACCATGTGGCATAGATGAAGACCTCGCTACATGGATTTATCTTTGACTATCTCCGTTTCTTTGTCTTTCAGGACTTTACCCGGTACCATGCATCTTCCAAGAACTTAACCAGTCTCCTCTTCCTAGACCCATCTTGAACCATATAAATATAACATATATACACAATGACCAGCATTGTGCCTAGAGAGTAAATACATCCCAGAGTGATCATACTATTCAAGTTACCTACACAAGTGTTTTGCATGATACTAAACTTCGAGTGCCCAGCCAAAATCTCAGTAGGAGGTGACCCACCTAGATCTAAATGACTCAACAGACTCCCTGGTTCGAGAACCCATATGAGAATGCTTGTCAAAATAACGCAAATTTTGATTGAATAATTTCATGTCAATCATTACCCTTTTTTTATTTTAAGCATTGGGGTTTCACTGCATCATCAACCCACTCAAACAAAACTATAAAAATCCTAAACCCCTAAACTCAACCACCACATTAACCCTAAAATATACTTGGATTATCATTCTTTCTATAGTACAATATAAGTTGGTTCCATCACAAAGACAAAACATAAACAGAAAATATAAATAATTGAAACTGCACAAAGGGTTCCATATTTAGTTATAGTGAAAAAGAAAGAACGTTGAATATGAGGCACTTAGATCAACAAAGCTACAAAATCCCTTTTCATTTAAGACTATCAAAGAAAAATCATCAATACTCTCTCAACATTCAATCACGTCATTCTCAATGGATCAACATATAAAATAGGAGTTTATGGTTGAATTTGGATGGAAATGAAATGGATCTAAGGCATACCTGTTAGACGATTAGGACCAAGATACCCAGAGAGAGCCAATGCAAGAGTGTAAGCAGAGAGCAAAGTGAGTGTGAAAGAAACGCA
Organism: Berberis thunbergii; assembly: GCA_003290165.1. NCBI lineage: Eukaryota > Viridiplantae > Streptophyta > Magnoliopsida > Ranunculales > Berberidaceae > Berberis > Berberis thunbergii. Next base: position 137,615 of record QNQO01006813.1, on the reverse strand, counting down.
AATTTTGTTTGACAATTTGAGGGTTTCAGTGGCATATTATGTACTTGTTTGCATTGGTTGATTTTTATTTTTTTATTTTTTATTTTTTATTTTTCCTTTTTAGTGTCTAATTGGTTTACTAATGAAAAATAGACATGAAAATTGAAACCATTTTCGTTAATCCGATTTCGAGGCCTCCCCTCGAACTTGGGTTCTCATGTATAGTGGAAATACAGTCTTGTGAAAAATCGATTTTTCTGTTAGTAAATAAACAACCAAACAACAGGAATTTGCATAACAAGGGTATGTTTGGTTAGCCATTTTTTTTGGAAAATGAAATCAATTTCCCTTGTTATGTAGATTCACGTTGATTAATTGTCTTTTACTGACAGAAAATTGATTTTTCATAAGATTATTTTCGCACTACTCATGGAAACCCAAGTTTGAGGGGAGGCCTCAGAATCGAATTCATGGAAATGGTTTCAATTTCCATGTCTATTTTCTTCGTACGCTATTTTTCTATTGATTATTTTCATGATGATGTAATGTGATGATTGTATCGTATGGACATCTTTACGATAACAAGTTACATCTATCAAGTTTTGGGGTCAAACAATGTTTTTCCTGGTGAGAAAAATTCCAACTTGTATTTCTCTTTATTGTGTATATATTTGTTATTGGTTAATAGGTCTATGTTGTAACTACTTTTGTTAGTTATTTTATTTGTTATCGGTATCTCTTATTTTATATATATGATAAGACAAAGATATAATGTAGTTGTTGATATATGTCCTACTTAACATATAAGTATATTTTATATGTAGATTGATAATTATATTACTTTTAAGAAAAAAAAAACATACTTGATTGTCATATACACACAAGTAAGATGTAGAACACGTAAAGAGGCTCCAAATATGATAAGGCGGGTATTATGACCAAATTTATAATTTTTGGAAAAGGGTAATACTACTTGATTTTTTTTTTTAAACTTATTTCTTCAGTGGGTTCTTGGCATAGGTTGGGCTTATGTTGATACATTATAGACTTAATAGTATATTACCCGTTTTGTTGGCACAATCACACTTTCCCTGTAGCGTGTACCGGCGCCTGGTACATAACTATCGTGTCATGTCAACCTTGTTTGGCCATAATTTTCCATGTAGTGTACCCGTGCCTACGACATGGCTATCGTGTCATGCATTCAGCATGCCACTCGGCTTTTTGGGAATTATCATTGGGCTATATAAAACAGTTAAAGAAAAAAGAATATAAGTTTACCTTTTCAACATTCAATTAAGGCAAATTAGAACCTACCTAATAGAAAAACGTTGAACTTTAAACAAACGGAAGATGTTATTCCAACGAAATTTGAACGATGTACTTAGTATATACTGGTGTTAGTTGAACGTATAACAAAAAGAAAATGTTGAACTTTGTTTATGTACAACATAATGGAGATATGTGACAGCAAAAAGAAAAAACCCAAAAAAGAGGAAAGAGACTCCACCAATACCCCAATTTCGGAAATGCGACGGATGCACCATACTACCATTTATATTATCTCACACCACCTACTTTCTTTCTCATACCATCTATTGAGACTGATTTTCAACCTCAATACAAATATTGTAGTACTCTTAGTTATCTAATAAACACAACTTGAATCACTTGAAAGTGTTTTGAAATTAGCAGTTTATTGTCATTTTACTAAAGTCGCGCAAATCTATCTCGCAATAAAAACGAGATAGTGTTCATGACTTTCGGCCAACTTATGTGTTCGATTGATTCTCAAGTTGATCAAAACACAAAAGTAGTAGTACTCTGATTTATCTAATAAACACAACTTGAATCACTTAAAAATGTTTTGAAATGAGAAAGTTATGGACATTTTACTAAAGTCGCGCAATCTGTCTGAAAAATTTTATGTTCGTAGAGTGCACTGCGGGATATCTGAAATACCCCGCATTGCACAATAATTTCATGTTCGCATTGTGCAATGTGGGGTATCTCACATTACATTTTTTTCCAGTTCGCATTGTACAGAGATACCCCGCAGTGCACTCTGCGAACAAATTTTTTTTCGGACAGATTGCACAATTTAGTAAAATGACAATAACTTGCTTATTTCAAAACATTTTCAAGTGATTCAAGCTGTGTTTATTAGATAAATAAGAGTACTACAACTTTTATGTTTTGATAAACTTAATAATCGCTCTCTATGAAGCACATAAGTTGGCCGAAATGCAGAAACACTATCCCGATTTCATTTTTCGGACAGATTTGCGCAACTTTAGTTAAATGACCATAACCTTCTCATTTCAAAATATTTCAAGTGATTCAAGCTATGTTTATTAGATAACTCAGAGTACTACAACTTTTATGTTTTGATCAACTTGAGAATCGGTCTCGATCGAGCACATAAATTGGGCCGAAAGTCAAGAACACTATCATGTTTTCATTGCATGACATATTTGCGCGACTTTAGTAAAATGATCATAACTTGTTTATTTTAAAACATTTTCAAGTGATTCAAGTTGTGTTTATTAGATAACTCATAGTAATACAACTTTCATTTTTTTTTATGAACTTGATAATAGGTCTCAATTGAGAGTTTAAATTGGTTGAAAGTTACCCTATTTTGCGTTTTTGAGTTTTGAGTTTGGATTTATTTGTGGTGTGAGAAAGAAAAATTAAACAAATAAATAACAGGTGTTATTTCAATCTAAGTTCCTATTTGGTAGATCTCCAGAGCTTCCTGTGTCTGCTAATCAGATTAAATTTTGTTCATTAGATACTTGAATACGTCATTGGCTTTCAGCTAGGAGATTTCCAAAATAGGAAACCAAACTGATTGACCAAGTCAATCTGGTTGGACAATATCTTCAGACCTTTTTATTGCACTTATTCTAAATGGTTTGCATATTGAGAAATGCTAGGAAACCATGTTTTGTAAACATGTTTTGCAACCAGGATGACGTGTCATGATCTGAAAAGAATGATGAAATCCCCAAAGATTTTATGTGTATCTCAAAATTGTAAAAAACTCCTATAACGATGCCACATCATCATGGTTACGAAACATGTTTACAAAACATGGTTTACTGACCTTCCAATAGTAAATTGGAAAGCATACATAGCCATTTTATCTATTTGCTGTTACTTATGAACTTTTCCGTGAAAATGAATGCTGAGTCATCATCCGTGAAAATGAATGGAGAAGTCGGAGTGTTTTTCCTATGATTTCTCATTGCATCACTCAATTGAGTCGACACTTCAAAGACACTTATCTTTTTGAGATTGGTGAGGTGTTCAATTCCCATTGGCACCTCTAGTAGGGGGAACCTTTTGGTAGGGATTACTTCACACCACGATATCCTTTTTCTCATACCATTCTACTCTCCCACACAACCTATATAAACAAAAATCCAATTTTTTTTCCTTTACCATTCAAATCTACAAACAGTTCCTCCCTCTCACACATTATTTCTTCCAAATCTCTCCCCACACTCAAATCTCTTGCAAAATCTCCTCATTTTCCCTCGAAAATCTCTCAAAATCCCCTAAAAATCAAAACCCTCAAACTTTCCAAAATGCAACAGCTCAACACGACATCTCTCAAAGTGCAAAACGCAGGTACTTTGGGATCCTTACGTGGAGTCCAAGAGAAACACTTTCTTTCATGGCATCACATGGTTCACATGATATTTGTTATGCCTCGACATAGAAAGTTTAGGTTTGATGTTTGTCATGCCTCGAAATTTCAGAAAATAAAATTCTCATTATAAGAACATAATGACATAAGTTTAGGTTCAATGAGCAATGACATAATTTCTCATTTATAAGAACATGATGCGACAATACGAATAATGTTAGTAAAAAAAAATTTAGAAACAAAATCTTAGAAAGCTAAATTTCAGAAGAAAAAAACAAAAATAAAAAATAAAATTGCACCATTTTGTCCTGTTCGCAGAGAACAATGCGGGGTTTGTGCAAAACCCCGCAGGGTCCAATGCGAGCCGCAGAGAGTAGTGCGAGATTTAAAAAAAAAAAATTGTTCGCAGAGAACAATGCGGAGTATCTCAAAAACCCCCACTGTGAAATTTGCGAACACAAATTTTATTACAAATTTTTTTTTTCTGTTCACATCAAAGAATGCGGAGTATCTTAAAATCCATGCAGTGACCCTTGAGAAACACAGAGAACAATGCAGGGTATCTCAAAAACCTCGCAGTGAACTCTGTGAAAAAAAAAATTTCGGACAAAATTATGCGATTTTAGTAAAATGACCATAACTTGCTCATTTCAAAACATTTTCAAGTGATTCAAGTTGTGTTTATTAGATAACTCAGAGTAACACAACTTTTTTTATTTTGATAAAATTGAGAATCGGTCTCGATCGAGCACACAAGTTGGTCGAAAGTCAGGAGCACTATCTCGTTTTTATTGCAAAACAGGTTTGCGCGACTTTAGTAAAATGACCATAACTTGCTCATTTCAAAACATTTTCAAGTGATTCAAGTTGTGTTATTAGATAAATCAGAGTAATAAAACTTTTATGTTTTGATCAACTTGAGAATTGGTCTCGATCGAGCACACAAGTTGGCCGAAATTCATGAACACTATCCCGTTTTTATTGCGAGACAGATTTGCACGACTTTAGTAAAATGACCATAACTCACTCATTTCAAAACATTTTCAAGTGATTCAAGTTGTGTTTATTAGATAACTAAGATTAATACAATATTTGTATTTCGTCAACTTGAGAATCGGTTTCGATCGAGCACATAAGTTGGCTAAAAGTCAGGAACACCATCCCGTTTTCATCGCGAGTCAGATTTGTGCAACTCTAGTAAAATGACCATACTTGCTCATTTCAAAACATTTTCAAGTGATTCAAGTTGTATTCATTAGATAACTCATAGTACTACAACTTTCATGTTGAGCTTGAGAATCGATCTCAATTGAGGGTTTAAATTGGTCGAAAGTTATCCTGTTTTGCATTTTTTGTCGTATTGAGTTTGAATTTCTCTGTTATGTTAAGTTGTGCATATTTATTGACGGTGTGAGAATAATTTTTTTTTGATATTTGTGGTGTGAGAAAAAAAAAACAAAAAAAAACAAAATGGTGGTGTGGAGTAGTCGTTGCCAAATTTTTTTTGATAGTTGGTTTGGAAAATTAGCAAATAAACATAGGTGTCCCCGTGTTACACTAACCGTCTAACCCAAAAAAACAATTCTTAAGAGCTCAAGAGCGTGTTGAAGAAGAAAAAAAATAGATGAAGATGAAAAGAGAAGAAGAAGAAGAAGAAGAAAAATAAAATGAAGAACGGAAGAAGAAAAGATGAGATTGGAGGGTATTGAGCCTCCCCTCCCCTGGCCCTGATCTCGCGCTAGGGGCCTTGGCTCTTTAGGAATTATTCAACCCAAAACATATATGCGGCTGCTATCTTTGAAAATCAAAACGCGCATATTCAGTAATAATAGATACTGATCTCGAAAACACAAAAAAAAAAAAAAAAAAAAAAATTGGGCGGGAAAGTACATATTGGCGCCTATCTCTCTACTCCCGCCAAAATGAAGAAGAACAAAAAAAAACCTCTCTTTTCTCTCTCCTGAATCGATCTCAAATTTTCAAACAACATTCTTCTTCATTCAATCGCTCTTCTTCTTCGAAATATCATTCCAAAAGTTCCCTTAGCATATATTTCTTCAAGACAATATGATTCTTTTCTCTTCCCTTAATTTATTTTTCTTCAAGACAATGTGATTATTTTCTTTCTTTTTTTCTTTTATCTCTTTTCTTCTTTATTTGCAAACTTCCTAATCTAATCCATCGATAACTAACCAAACAAGAACCAAATATGTTTTTAGTGAGAAAGAAAGCAAAGATGAATAGCAGATACAAACATCTAAATGTCGCATATCATTTCAAGATTAATTCATTGATATGGAATAAAGTATAGGTTTTATTTTCTTTCATATTTATAATATTGAAAAATAAAGTGAATGCACGGGATGACTTTAATCATAGTGCGGTAGTGCCAATGCACGAGTCCTTAGTAATACACCTAATCATAAATGACTTAGTATATGTTTATTTTATGCATCATATTCACACATACTACATTGGCGACCTCTAAGACAATTTAAAGCAATGAAATTTAAAGTCGCCTACAACAAAGCAAAGACAATCAAAATCAACATTTTGAAAAGAAGTTCAGCTATGAGATGGTTCTTCTTATCTCTATGGATAGTACATAAGAACAAGAGTTTTTGACATCACCATCCAAAGTTGAACACTTTCCATAGCAACCCATACCAATAGGGGTGGGCATGGTTCAGGTTGGTCCGGGTTTGGGCTAATCTCAGTTCCGGTCCCGGTACAGTGAAACGATAACGGTACGGGTGGGGAAATCAAAATTTTTTGGGCTGACTCGATTGGTACCTGGACTGTTTTGAACCGGGACAGTCCGGGTCGGGACCATGCCATCCCGGTTTAAAAAAGGCCCAAGCCCAACAAGTAGCCAAATGGGTAGAAGGCATTCTGGTATTTAGGATCGTAGAAGAGCGAGAGATACTTAGTGATGAAGCCGACTTGGGGAGCAGAGAGCTCTCCATTCTTGTCGTTCTGAAATGAGAGCTTGGGCTTGGCGAAGCTATCGAAGAGCTTACAGGAGACCTTGTGGAAGAAGACGTTGGAATCGCTATTGAACTCGGATGTGACTCTGATGGGAGGCCGGGGAAGGGAGAAGGAAGGTCTTAGGGTTTCGGGTGGTGGGAGTTGGGATGGCGATGGTGGGGGATCGAGGATGGTGGAGCTGGCCATTGGTGTTGGTGGTGGACTCTGTACTAGTTGGAGGAAGAAATGAAATGAAATGGGAGAAAACTGCTATAGGGTTTAGGCTTTGTGCGGTTGTGTTTTGTTTGATTTCCATTTCAACACTTTCGAATTCTTGATTTTTTAGAATGCCTCTCTGAAAAAATTGGGTTTTTGACTTGATAAAATTATGTGGGCTTGGGCTTGCTACAGTAACTGGGATGGACCGAATGGTCCGGGACAAAATTTGTGAAAACCGATTCCGTCCCGGTTCAAACCGGTCCGGTACCGGGACCAGGATAAAAACAACATAAACCGATTCATCCCAGTTTGAACCGGTTCGGAACCATATCAGTCCGGGTCGGGACCGAGATTCTTGCCCACCCCTACATACCAATGCTTCAATTCCATTATGAAGGTCATATCATCACTTCAAAACTAGCCCTAGGGATGGCAATGGGGCGGATTTGGACAAATCCATCCCCGCCCCGCTAGAGATCACGGATATCCAAATTCGCCCCGAATATCCGTTTACCATATTTTGTAAAAACCATCCCCGAACTGGACGGATTGGTGGATATCCGCCCCGCCCCAAATACCCGAAGAAAAAAAAATTTAAGTCATTTCAAATATCATAAACAGATCGAATATCAACAGATCGAAGATATCAAATATCAAAAACACATAATAAAAACAGATCTCAGGTCTCAGCCAACAACAAATCACACAACTAGATTGAGCCACCATCCATCAGATCGAGCCACCACCATCCATCAGATCGAGCCATCCACCACCATCCATCAGATCGAGCGATCCACCACCATCCATCAGATCGAGCCACCAGATCGCATCAGATCGAGCCATCCACCACCATCCATCAGATCAAGCCATCCAGATCGAGCCATCCACCACCATCCATCAGATTGAGCAACCACTATCCATCAGATCGAGCCACCACTGCATCCACCAGATAGAGCCAATCTCCCTTCCTTCGACAAAACACTATGTCGGAAGCTTGCTTCTTTCACAAGCTTTTGAGTGAAAGGTGAGCAGAAGATCGAAGCCTCCTCTTTGTTGATGAAAGAGGAGTGAAAGCTTTGATGAGGAACTATCATCGTGTTCATCAACAAGCTGAAGATCGAAGCCTTTCACTCAAAAGCTTCAGTATTTCACTCAAAAGCTTTTGTATTTCACTCAAAAGCTGAAGATCGAAGCCTTTCACTCGAAGCCTTTGTTGATGAACAAAGCTTTCACTCAATAGCAAAAGATCGAAGAGTGAGATGAGATCGAAGCTTTGAGGAGGAACTGAAGAGAAGTTGAAAAGAAGATGCAGAGACAGAGAGTGAGAGTCTGAGAGATAATGATTTGGGTTAGGGTTTTTTTCTCTTTTAAAGGGTTGAGGGTATTTCAGTATTTTACATTCTTAAACGAATATACGGATATTCGTGGGGCGGATATAGCCAAATTCATATCCGCCCCGAATAATAAACGGATACAGTTTGGATATCCGTATCCGCCCCAAACGGGGCGAGTGGGGCGGATATCCGTGAAAATTGGCCCCACTGCCATCCCTAGCCCAAGTAACCATACTCTCTCATTTAAAACAAAATTTTCATCTTTTCCCTCATTTGGTAAAATCATAATCTCAAAAACTATATTCTCATTAACAATGGCAGAACAAAAAAAAAAAAAAAAAAAACAAGAAAACTAGGCATTTGAATATTTCATATTTACTGATGGAGGGTTTGATTCTTACTTCATTATAAAAAAAAAAAGGCTCGATTCTTACTAAAAATAGTGCTTATTTTGCAGTATGCAAAGGTGACGGGCGAATATTTTGGACCTGCATGATGGATGTATACAAAGTTAATTATTTTGGCGTGCAGTTTTAATGCTGAACTTATAGCAATTTTGAATGCCAAAGATGGAGTTTCAACTATGGAAGGACCAAGTTTTTAGTTAAATCAGATTCAATGGACGTGGTACAAGCTTTGAATGGATGGATGGATCACTTAAGTTGGAGATACAAAAATTTGTTCGTGTGGCTAGAGTAAACAATTAAATAATAATAATAATGGATGAATTAATAATAATAATAATAATAATAATAATAATAATAATAATAAAGTTCCCTTAATGTATTTTTCTTCAAGACACTGTGATTCTTTTGTCTTCCCTTAATGTATTTTTTTTCAAGACAATATGATTATTTTCTCTCTCTCTTTCTTTTTTTCAGTTGTGGGCAGAGTATTCTCTCGGGCATCGCCACTATTTGTATTGCCAATGGATAGGCGTCGACTATATGATCTCATGTCAGACTGACAAGAGAATCCAACAAACTCCTGATCACGAGCTCTTGTATGAAGGAACTCATGCAAAAGGTCATGAATTCCACATGTCCTCACCCTTCCACTTGCATCAATTTTTCCCACTTGAATCAAACTCCTTGCAAAGAGCTCGTCAAGAAATTTTTTTGCCATATTCTCCTTCGTCATTGTAACACTCATGCTAACCTTTATTTCAAGGTCTGCAAACCCCTCTGCTACCCATAAACGAAGTAGTCTAGAACAATTGATGGAGTAATCCTCGGGAAAAATGCAGAGGTACAAGAGGCAAGATTTGAGGTGGTGTGGCAAATCATCATAGCTTAGAGACAATATGGTGTTTACATCATTTAGGCCGGGGTGATGAGACAATAAAAGAGGGTCGTCGTATATTTGCTCCCATTCCGTTGTATCCTTCGTTGACAAGAGGCCAGCTAAGGAAACAATTGCAAGCGGAACGCCCTTGCACTTGTTCAAGAACCTTTGGCTTACATCATTTGGGTGGGGATGATCATCACTCTCTGACTTGAACGCGACCATTTGAAAGAGTCTCCATGCAGCATCTTCTTCCAGCGGTTGGAGTTGATAGGAGTAGCCTGCCGAGTTTTCTAGGCAAGCTTTAGATATATCTTGTGATCGAGTCGTCACTAAAATTCTACTACCAAGTCTGCTATCAGGCAATGCACACTTCAGGTCTCTCCATGCACCTATGCCCCATATATCGTCTAGAACCACGACATACTTGGTGTTCGAGAGGCGGTCACGGAGCATCTCCATTAGTTGGGTGGTATCCATCTTCTCCAACTGAGTAAACAACGCCGCCTTCTCTTCTTTGTTGAGCAATTGCAAGATCAAATCTCGCAGAAGACGATTAATTTGGAATGTTTGGGATACGGTGATCCAAAGACGGCAAGGAAAGTGTTATTTCACAGTGGCACTCTCGTACACTTTCTTTACAAGGGTTGTCTTTCCAAGGCCGCCCATACCAAATATAGAGACTACAACAAGCCTCATGTCTTGATCTAGCAACCACCCGGTAATTATGTTTCGCTGGGTGTCGATTCCCACAACACGAGCATCTTCTATGAAAAGTGCATCATGCCATGGATCGCGTGTTGTCACTTTTGTTGAGACTTGAATGGAGCCAATAGGATTGTATCTATCCTTCGTCTTGGAAATGTCCTCAAGCCGTATTTTGATATCCCCGATTTGAGTAGCCAATTCATGTTGCTCGGAGCAGATCTTGAAGAAGAACTTCACGTTTTTCAAGAATCCACATGTACAATGCCCATGAGGATGGAGTTGTCGTCTTTGATGTCGAAGCATGTAAATATCAAGGATATCCTCGATGTCAAATGCGATGCGCCTTAGCTGGTTCAACCAAACTTTGACCACGTCTCCTTGCTCCATTTCTCCTTGTCTTTCGGCATCCTTCAAACGAGCTTTGATGCTTTCGAATTCAAACCTAATGCATATAACTTATTTGCGAACATTTTTCAACAACACAACTTCTTGCTCAACAATTGATGCAAGTCTTTCAATCACAAAACTCACAACACTCTCTGCCATTGCTTTATCTCAGGTGTTTCTTTCGTTTGAATTAGATTGCAAATTATGAGTATGACTTAAAGAGACAAAGTAAGTGGTTGAGTGATTACCTCTCTATATTTCTTTTCCAAAAGTTCCCTGAATAAAGTGGTCGAGTGATTACCTCTCTATCTTTCTTTTCCAATTTTCCAAAAGTTCCAATGCACTGAGTCCTTAGTAATACACCCAATCATAAATGACTTAGTATATGTTTATTCTATGCATCATATTCACACATACTACATTGGCGACCTCTTAAGACAATTTAAAGCAATGAAAATCAAAGTAGCCTACAACAAAGTAAAGACTATCAAAATCACAATCCTTGCTCACGAGTGGCTTCTATCTAATTTTGTTGGACTTTGTTTTTATTTTTTTTGACAAATTGGATGCGATTTTTGTAAAATATTTTACTTTTTGTCACTTTTTTACAAGCAAAATCTAAAACTAATGAGATGGACCATTGGTATTGACTTATACTTCAAACAAATCACTGGTGGAATGAGTTTGGAAATCTATCAAAGCAAGACTTGGAAGAGTCAAGTTTTGCTTAAATTAGGTCCCCTACCCCTACCTACCCATACCCATGTGGAGTTGGATGACACTTGTGGAATTAATGGTTGTTGTTGGTTTCATTCTCTGTCACCATGAAACAAACAAAAGCACAGGGGTCCCCCGCTCATGTGATTGAAGACTTGTATTTTCCATCTAAAAGAAAAAATTTAACGTAAAGAGATAAGGGTATCCACACAGAGTCCACACAAATAATAGAAAGTTTGGTACAATAATGAATGTATCATTCTTGGACAAAAATTTTGTGTTGAATATCAGGAGAAGAAAATTATTTTCAAAGCAAGAGAATATACCATGATACTGTAACTTCTCAAATGAGCTTTGCGCCTTTCTGAAACTGGTAGGTAGTTCAACAAGAAGACTCGACACAGCAAAAAATCAATGGCATGATACTAATCTTCATGCATTGACTGGTTGTATTGTGGGAAGAAATCTTAATGCTAAAACCATCTTAGTGTAAGACACTACCATGGTAGGGACAACTAATTGTAGTAATTAAATCACCCACTTATAAGTGCATGTTTTAAATTTTTATTTGCTTCATATAGGGGAAAGCCTATTTTTATTGAATTGTAGCATGTTTGCTCCAAAATTTTATACCCTCTGAACTAGCTTAAGAGGCAAAAGAAGGCACTCTATTGGAAATTCGCTTAATTTCTATATACCCTTCGCGTAGGATTATCCATTAGTTTACCTTGGATTTAGGATTTCTGGTAACCTTAGTGTCATTGTTTGGTTGCATTATTTCATTGAAACAGACTATACTATTGAGTCGATGGATTTAATCACAGTGCGGTAGTGCCACTGCATGAGTCCTAGTAATATACCCAATCACAAATGATTTAGTGCATGTTTATTCTATGCATCACATTCACACATACCTAAACACATATTTCGAGGGATGATGCCGAATGAGCTACAAATTTAACATGTAGCTTCTAATGTCTATCTTTAATTTTCTTCAAAATTTCAACTCCTTGCTACCACTTAGGAACCCAAAACATGAAATTATCAAATAATGTCCTAATGGATACGATCTCAATGACTCCAACCCCAAAGCCCCTTAAAAAAATCCAAGAAAATGTTGTCAAGCACACAAGAATTTTTTTTTGGTAGGGACTACTTCACACCACCATAACCTCTTTTTCACACCATTCTACTCTCCCACACCACCTATATAAACAAAAACCCAAATTTTATTTCCTTCACCATTCAAATCTACAAACAGTTCCTCCCTCCCCCATTTGAAAATCCCCCCTCTCACACATTCTCTCTTCCAAATCTCTCCCCACACTCAAATCTCTTGCAAATCTCCTCTCTCTCCCTCGAAAATCTCTCAAAATCCCCTAAAAATCAAAACCCTTAAACCCTCAAACTCTCCAAAATGCAACAGCTCAACACGACATCTCTCAAAGTGCAAAACGCAGGTACTTTTGGGATCCTTACGTGGAGTCCAAGAGAAACACTTTATTTCATGGCATCACATGATATTTGTTATGCCTCGACATAGAAAGTTTAGGTTTGATGTTTGTTATGCCTCGAAATTTCAGAAAAAAAATTCATTATAAGAACATAATGACATAAGTTTAGGTTCGACGAGCAATGACATAATTTCTCATTATAAGAACATGATGCGACAATACGAATAAGGTTAGTAAAAAAAAATTTAGAAACAAAATCTTAGAAAGCTAAACTTCAGAAGAAAAAAACAAAAATAAAAATAAAAAATAAAATTGCACCATTTTGTTCTGTTGGCAGAGAACAATGCGGGGTTTGTGAAAAAATTAGGTACAAGTTTTCAGTTAAATCAGATTCAATGGACGTGGTACAAGCATTGAATGGATGGATGGATGGATCACTTAAGCTGGAGATACAAAAAATTGTTCGTGTGGCTAGAGTAAACAATTCAAATAATAATAATAATAATAATAGATGAATTAATAATAATAATAATAATAATAATAATAATAATAATAATAATAATAATAATAATAATAGATGAATTAATAATAATAAATAATAATAATAATAATAATAACAACAATTCAAAAGTTCCCTTAATGTATTTTTCTTCAAGACACTATGATTCTTTTCTCTTCCCCTAATGTATTTTTTTTCAAGACAATATGATTCTTTTCTCTCTCTCTCTTTTCTTTTTTATTTGCAAAGCTTCCTAATCTAATCCATCAATATTAACCCATTGGCATGGAAGAAAGAATAGGTTTTATGCTTTTTATACATAAAACGAAATATTTTGGTCCTGTGACCTAGTGATACTATCCGCCAGTGCCCAACCATTGAGCCATCACACCTTTGGCGTGAGATGGACTGCTGGCATTGGCTTATACTTCAAACAAATCACTGGTGGAACGAATTTGGAAATCTCTCAAAGCAAGACTTGGAAGAGCCAATTTTTGCTTAAATTAGGTCACCTACCCATACCCATGTGGAGTTGGATATACTTGTGGAATTAATGGTTGCTGTTGGTTTCCTTCTCTGTCACCATGAAACAAACAAAAGCATAGGGGTCCCCCGCTCATATGATCGAAGACTTGTATTTTCCATCTAAAAGAAAAAATTGAACGTAAAGAGATAAGAGTATCCACACAACCCACACAAATAATAAAAGTTTGGAAATCTCTCAAAGCAAGACTTGGAAGAGACAATTTTTGCTTAAATTAGGTCCCCTACCCCTACCTACCCATACCCATGTGGAGTTGGATGACTCTTGTGGAATTAATGGTTGTTGTTGGTTTCCTTTTCTGTCACCATTAAACAAACAGAAGCATAGGGGTCCCCCGCTCTCATGTGATCGAAGACTTGTATTTTCCATCTAAAATAAAAAAATTGACCGTAAAGAGATAAGGGTATCCACACACAGTCCACACAAATAATAGAAAGTTTGGTAGAACAATGTATGTATCATTCCTGGGTAGAAATTTCGTGTTGAATCTCAGGAGAAGAAAATAACTTTCACGGCAAGAAAATATACAATGATACCGTAACTTCTCAAATGAGCTTTGCACTGTTGTCGGAAATTTTGCAACCCTGACAACAGTGCACTGCATTTCCTCTCATTCTCTCTCTGCCAAAATCTTTCCTTCATTGCTTCCATTTTTCAAGTGGCTATGGGCCCTTCTATTTAGGGTACAATCAAGTCTCACTTATATTGAAAGAAAATTATATTTGATAGTCATGAACTACAATGTCGAGCTTTGGAATGTTTTATGTCATAAAATTTCCATTCTCCTCTTATGGTGAGGCATTTTTTTCTTTCTTTCTATTCAAGTATTTAATTGTTTCATGTATTCAAAAGATGCATACCATTGAGATTTATGCTACACCTCATGTTGTGTTATGCTTGTGGGCTATTGTAACAACCCGATCCGCACATTAACAATATTGTCCGCTATGGGCTCAACCGGTCTGCACGGCTTTAAAACGCATTGATACTATGGGGATTCAACATCGCACATAAGTAGCACATCCCCCTTCTGCACCCAGGTGATGTGGGACTATGTACCCTTTGTAACTCGTCCAGCCTCTCTCGGGCCTATTGGGCTCAAACCCTCACCCTTAGGTTCGCCCACTCCAGGGTTTCACAGTCCACCCCCCTTAGGGCCCAACGTCCACGTTGGCACACTTCCTGCTGGGTCAGACTCTGATACCATTCTGTAACGACCCAATCCGCACAGTAACAATATTGTCCGCTCTGAGCCCAATCGGCTCGCATGGCTTTAAAACGCGTTGATACTATGGGGATCCAACCTCGCACATAAGTATAACATCCCCCTTTCGCACCCAGGCAATGTAGGATTATGTACCATTTGTAGCTCGTCTAACCTCTCTCGGGCCTATTGGAGTAAAAGAGAGAGATATATATTTTCTACCTCTCACCATGTGTTTACTAAAGTACTTATGCATAGTCTCTGATATTGATCCCTATTGTTGTTTCATTGTATTATGTCATCTTTTAATATAGGCAAAGTGCATCCTGCACATGGCATACATCACTTATTAGCTATGTAACATTGAAGCTCTAATTAAAAGAAAATAAAAAAAATAACCCAGCTTTAATTATAACAAAAATAAAATAAAAATCCAATGTACCTAATAGACATGCTTAAATCCTATCTTGGCTGAGGCACTAAGAGTGGAGGGCGGTCTTGGGCTGGTTGCCTAGGCCTTGCCCAAGACATTGGAAGCACAAATTTTTTTGGCATTTTATGCTCATATATCCCTTGAAATTTTACATGATATTAAAAACCGGAGAAAGGATGAAGTTTAAGGTGGGTTTAAGTACAACGTCATTCAAGGGTGAAAGTTGATGTGTGTTAGAGAAGGTTTCTCCAACATTGACTTAAAGTACTAAGTTTTCTTATTTTGTGTCAATTTTGTTGTTAGCAAGATAGTGGATTTAAAAATGTATTTTAATCAATTTAAGCATAAACTTAGATGCATCTCTCTACACATTTGGCAATAAGGTAATGACTTCCTAGCATGGCCAACGCCTCTAAGTGGTAAAAAAAAACATTTTCTAACCCATGATACCTAGATACTTCATTCTACTAATCATATCATTGTCGCATAAGATACGCCACTCTTAAACATTCAAAGCTTATGTCACACTTGTACACATTCGAATACTTCATAGACAGTTTAAGCATTACAACTTTTAAATTTTCGCATCATTGTACCAAACACATATTTCTTTAGTTTTTCTAACTTTTTTATTTGTTCCCGATTGAAAATGTCATGAGTAATCTTTTATAAAGTGTTCTAAAAAGCCAAAGGGGTTATGGTCGAGTGGTTAAGGACGTGTGGGATTAGTCCCCACGTCCTTGCTTCGAGACCCTCCGGCGGCATCTTTCTTTCGGGGTGATGTTGACCAATAGGTGGCACCTTGAGGATAGGTTACCGGATCCTATACAAACCCGGCTCAACTTCCAAAAAAAAAGTGTTCTAAAAATCGGCCTAGGGCGCTAGAAGGTGGAAAACCGCCCAGATTAATGGCTGGGCGGGCAGTTTGGGCTGCCTAGGCGGGATCTAGGCGGTCTGGGCAATTTTATTTTATTTTTATTATATATATTTAATAAGGTTGATCGTGTTCTTATTTTATTTTTCTTTCCTCTTTTTTAGAAATAAACTATTTAATTGTTTTTTATTCAGTATATGTCTAAACGTAGCAAATGATGATTACTTAATGGAATTCTCAAAGGATCTGCCGGTACAAATTTTACTAATGTAGATTTTATCAAACATGACTGAGGTTATTAATGCAATTTGAAGAAAAACAAAAGAGTAGGTTTAGATATTTGTCCACAAATTCAATTTTATATAAAGTACCCATCATGACCAACTTTAGTCATTTGAGTTTTAATACATTTTGTTCATGATTGTTAATTTTTCATGTTTTTAAATTTTGCATATGTATATTGGCATTAAATTGGATGTAATTGATAACGTATTATGCTTAAATTTTGTAAATTATTAAAGTTATAATACAAAACCTAAGACCGCCTAGACCCCTGGGCGCTAGACACTTGCTCGTCGCACACCCAGCGCCTAGCGATTTTTAGAACACTGCTTTATAACTGTGCGTGTTAGATTTTTGAGATTCTCCCTTTGTGTTCTTATTCAAATACTACATAATGGAAGGATCTTTGTAGCAATAACTGTGCGTGTTAGATTTTGAGATTCTCTGTATCCGTGTATGCAACATCAGAGTCTATGCTGTATGGCTGTATTATATAAGGACATGATAATTTGTTACCAATAGCCGAAAGTTGGTTAGAAAAAAAATAGTGAATTTGAGATCTCATTCAAAGATAATGATAGTTATTTTTTTGCCAGATAGAAAATTCATTAGTATAAAAAGAAAAGAAAAAAGGGAGGATGTGTAAACCTAGAAAAAAGAGAATGATATTAAATATCTGGAGTCTCGTTTGTATTCTATACAGACTTTCCCACCTGCAAGGACCATTGTGAGACCCTAAGTAGGCGGACCTGAGGTGAGGGTGAGGGTTGGAGGCCCAATAGGCCAAGAGAGGTTGGACAAGCTACAAGGGGAATCATAGTCTCATATCGCCTGGGTGGGGGAGGAGGATGATCCTTATATGTGCGGGGTCAGTTCCCCATTGTATTGAGGCTTTTTAAAACCGTGAGGGCCGGATGGTATCCCAAAGCGGACAGTATCGATACAGTGCGGGAGGGGGTCATCACAGTTTGGTATCAGAGCCTGACCCAGCCAAAAGTATGTCACGTGGAGGTGGGCCCTCGGGCAACGTGGACGTTGTGCCTGTGTGGCCAACGAGGACGTTGGGCCTTAAAGGGGGTGGATTGTGAGACCCTAAGTGGGCGGACCTGAGGTGAGGGTGAGGGTTGGAGGCTCAATAGGCCAAGAGAGGTTGGACGAGCTACAAGGGGAATCATAGTCCCATATCGCCTGGGTGGGGGAGGAGGATGATCCTTATATGTGCGGGGTCAGTTCCCCATTGTATCGAGGCCTTTTAAAGCCGTGAGGGCCGGATGGTAGCCCAAAGAGGACAGTATCGGTACAGTGCGGGAGGGGGTCGTCACAACCATGATAGAGAATTATTTGATCGCCTTTATCTGAAAGAAAAAGTGAAACACAATCAACCTGCTCACGACATTATTCAAAATCTTAATCACAATGGGGTGGAGCATACCGTGAATTTCTTTTAGAATGCTAGTTTTAGGGGTGGGGTTGTACAATTTCTACTCCTTTCTATGGGAGCCCTTGTTGACATGCAATAATTGTTTGCTTGAGCAATTGAACTGAAAAACAGAGCTATTGTGATCTTAAAGTGTCAAACACCACCGAGCATCATGTTGCCTTCAAGGTATTAAATATTACTGAATCTTTTTGTTGATTAGCTACTTTTGCTGGAACTGGACTCACTACTGCATTTTTTCTAGGTTAAAACCACATCTCCAAAGAAGTACTTTGTACGACCCAATACTGGTGTTATACAACCTTGGATGAATTTACCAACTTCCAAAAGGAGTGTAAAATCAGGAGGCAACTAACATGTCTAGGCACCCCTCAACAAAATGGCATAGCTGAAAAGAATAACTGACATTTGGCAGAGATATGTCGAAGTATGCTGCATGCGAAGAATGCACCAAGTCATTTTTGGGCAGACTGTATGAAGATTAGGATATCATTTTGTCCTTTCAGAATATGGATGACTAGGCCAAACTTTGCATGCTCCCTTGAAAAAAGAAAAGAAAAAAGGTAAGCCTATAGACAAGGAATAAATAAATAAACACCAATAATTTAGAACCCAATGGAATACCCATCAATGGTAATGTTCAGTGACGATGATTTCAAATAAAACTTCAGAAACAGATTTAAGGAGGAGGAGGGAATGAAGGAAAGAATTGGATCTGTGGTGGGGTCAATGCAATGAATTCGGATAAAATTTCAATGGTTTCGAAGCAACTGTTCGATCAAACAAAAGCATAATGGAGATAAATGCTACCCGTGTTATAGGCTTGTTGAAGTTCTATTTGATTGAACAATAGATCATTATAGCTCATCGCTTTTGTGAAATTAGGTTACAGGAAACGGAATGACAGGTAAAATGGACAAAGATACTTTAGAATAATGATTAGTCATAGTACTAAGCACATGCTAAATTAGGCTGTCTCAAACGCCTGCTTCTTCTAATCAGGTATCATTCTTAATTTTGTTTCCAATTACTCAAATTAGTTGCTTCCTCATGTTATCTTGCTACGTTACGATCATAGAGATACCGTTGAATCGTGTATAATTGCATGGTTTCACAGACTTATGCTGTCAAAACCCCTCTGAATTGTAGGGATATACCTTGAATTGATGACTTGTGTCCAGCCTTGGTTGTAACATGTGAATCCCTGACTACATGAGACGTGTGAATTGCAAAGTATACCAATTAGTTTTTTTTTTTAATTTTTTAATTTTTTTAAATTTTTAATTTTTAATTTTTTAGTTTGGCACTCATTAGTTTATACCTATTAAAATTTGAGACTCGTTTTGAAAACTATTTGAGTCTAGCCCTCATTTTCTAACGGAACTGTTAAGTCCACGCCATTGACTGGTCAAGATTAATTTAAAGACCCTTTTACCCTTATCTTAGTTTAAACTATAATTAAATCCAAAAAAACTATGAAGAATTGTAGCTAGAATCAATGGTGGTGTGATTGCTGGTTCAATTTGGGAAAATATAATGAAGGTTGATGAAGTTAAAGGTGGGATGAAGGTGTTCAATGCTTAATATGGTTGAAGACGAATCGGAAGGGAGATGATTTTGGGTGGATTTTCAATCTTTGAAAGTCATAATTCTAAAAGCCCAATCCGGTTTTGTTTGGGCATTTCGAGCCAGTAAATCGAACCGATCAAGTCCTACTTTAATCTAAGGTAAGGGTAAAATGATCCGAAAATTAATCTTAACCAGTCAATGACATTAACTTAACGGTTCCATCAGAAAACGACAGTTAAACTCAAATAGTTTTCAAAACAAATGTCAAACTCTAATAGGTACAATCTAATGAATGTCAAACTTTAAAAAAAAAAAAAAACCTACCAATTACTTAGGAAAGAATGATATGTGTGAGACATGCGAATTGCAAAACAAGTGTTTTTTTTAATAAAATAACTTTTTTGCCCGTGCTAAGCACATTTTTTTTATTTTAAAACTTTTTTTTTTCATTTTAACTAAATGAAAGTAAAAAATGTCAATCTCCCGACTGCCCGCCTAGAAACCCGAAGCATGAAATTATTAAATGATGATGTCTTGATGGGTATGATCTCAAGAAAAAAAAATCCAAGAAAATGTTATCATGCACACAACAAAATTGTGGCCAGTTGGTTTGGAAAATTAGCAAATAAACATAGGTGTCCCTGTGTTACACTAACCGAAAATATATTTGCAGTTGTTATCTTTGGAAATTAAAACGAGCATATCCAGAAATATTAAATACAAATTTCGACAAGATTGGATCTGGAAAACACAAAAAATGGGCGGGAAACTGGCACGTGTTACATCTCAAAATGTAGCATATTGGTGCCTCTTCTCTCGCTATCTCCCGCCAAAATGAAGAACACAAAAAAACTCTACAAAACCGACTTAGAAAATCAATAGAAGGAAAACCGTTCTTGAATTATAAAGAAAAGTTGAATGAGAACCACAATTTAAGATTACAAAACCAATTGTACTCGATATCAACACAACATTACAACAAATACCATTAGAAAAAATGTCGCCCATCTCTTTGTCCGAGTGGGATAGGTGGGAAAAATAGAATAATTTATCAAAGCATACATAAATTTTATCACAATGCAATGAACCTCTTCTAAACATTTTAAGAAGTCACAAAGTAAATGTATTGATAAACTAAACTTTAGTCACAAATTATTACTTTCAAATTTGCGTACAAACATCAAAGATACACTAACCATTGTCACAAATTATACAATAAATAGTAAACACTATAGTAGGTTATGTAGTAAAAATAAGAAATACGTCATTTTCTAACCCATGATACCTAGATACTTCATTCTACTAATCATATCATTGTCGCATAAGATATGCCACCCTTAACACTCAAAGCTTGTGTCACACTTGTACACATTCGAATACTTCATAGACAGTTTAAGCATTACAACTTTTAAATTTTCGCATCATTGTACCAAACACATATTTCCCTAGTTCTTCTAACTTTTTTATTTGTTCCTGATTGAAAATGTCATGAGTAATCTTTTATAATAGGAATATGATCATATTTTGATTTTATATTTGGGAAATTAGATCTCCCTTTGTGTTTTTGTACAAATACTACATAATGGAAGGATCTTTGTAGCAATAACTGCGTGTGTTAGATTTTTGAAATTCTCTGTATCCGTGTATGCATCATCAGAATCTATGTTGTATGGCTGTATTATATAAGGACATTATAATTTGTTACCAATAGGCAAAAATTGGTTAGAAAAAAATAGTGACTTTGAGATCTCATTCAAAGATAATGATAGTTATTTTGTCGACAGATAGAAAATTCATTAGTATAAAAAAGAAAAGAAAAAAAGGAGGCTGAGTAAGCCTAAAAAAAGAGAATGATGTTAAATATCTGGAATCTCCATTTGTATTGTATACAAACTCTCCCACCTACAAGGACCATGATAAGGAATTATTTGATCGCCTTTATCTGAAAGAAAGAGTGAAACACAATCAACCTGTTCACGACAATTATTCAAAATCTTAATCACACTGGGGTGGAGCATATCGTGAATTTCTTTTAGAATGCTAGTTTTAGGGGTGGGGTTGTACAATTTCTACTCCTTTCTATGGGAGCCCTTGTTGACATGCAATAATTGTTTGCTTGAGCAGTTGAACTGGAAAAACATAGCTATTGTGATCTTAAAGTGTCAAACACCACCGAGCATCATGTTGCCTTCAAGGTATTAAATATTACTGAAACTTTTTGTTGATTAGCTACTTTTGCTGGAACTGGACTCACTGTTGTGTTTTTTCTAGGTTAAAACCACATCTCCAAAGAAGTACTTTGTACGGCCCAATACTGGTGTTATACAACCTTGGGATTCATATTCAATAACAGGTGCTATTTTGATCTAAGTTCCTATTTGGTAGATCTCGAGAGCTTCCTGTGTGTCTACTAATCAGATTAAATTTTGTTCGTTAGATACTTGAATACTTCATTGGCTTTCTGCTAGGAGATTTCCAAAATAGGAAACCAAACTGATTGACCAAGTCAATCTGGTTGGACAATATCTTCATACCTTTTTATTGTACTTATTCTAAATGGTTTGCATATTTACTGACTGTCCAATAGTAAATTGGAAATAGCATACATAGCCATTTTATCTATTTGCTGTTATTTGTGAACTTTTCCATAATATGGAAACCATTGACATGTCACACTGGACATGAATCATGCATGTGTCACTAGATTGGAATTTAGTAATGATTATTGTTTGATCAATATTATTTCTACTTCTTCGCTTTACTTATGTATGTGAAGTCACACTCCAATCCAAGCTCAAAGAGAATATCCTCCTGATATGCAATGCAAAGATAAATTTCTACTGCAAAGTATAATTGTGCCTCCTAATAAAAATTTGAAAAAATACAATTCAAAGGCTGAGAGTTCTCTCCCTAAACTTGGAATTCGCAAAAACATGAAGTTAGAGTTTTTGTTTACATGTACATTAAGATACTTGTTTCATTTATTTGAAAGATACTAACGACGTGAAATACATTAGACTTTTTAATAATAAGATATATATTTGTCAATGGCATGACAATTTAATGGTTAGAGCTTGACGGATGGTACCACTAGGTCATGGATTTGAACTCAAAAGCATGAGCAATAGCTAATGTAAATCTTGATGTTCTTCATAAAATAGTTGTTGGCACCAACTAGGATGCTCAGAATGCCCCTTACATAGCTTAACAACATTATGGCATCAAAAGCTAACCAAGATTCCCAGAGGGGGGCACACAGTTTTAGTTCAATTGCAACCTTATTTAAGAATTCAACATTCAAGCACCATAGGTGAGCAAGAACCCTTGTTTCATTACTTATCTTGGAGCTTGATGGGAGTGTCCACGCTCTTGCCATCGAACTTATCTTGATACCATATTATTACATCTTCAAATGGCAGAACATTGTGTTGATAACCAAAAGAGTAGTAAGCACGTTCGTCGAGATATATCTGAAGTAGGACATGCAAATGAACCGTTCTATGCGTCGAGGAAATCAGCGAGGGGGAGGGGTATTATCATTTATCCCCTCAAAATTCACAAAGACGCACATTTCAAGGGAAATGAGTGGTAACACCCCCAAAAACCATCTCCAATCCTACATGCGCTCTTGGTGGATTGCACAAAACACATTTTTTTCTTTATCATTTTACTTTCTGGCTCAAATTATTATTATTATTTTTTTAATGAGGCGACATTATTTTTGCCGACCCACACTTTAAATGCCATCTCAAAATTTTACCCCCCACAACCACTGCTAGGGAGTGAGCGGGGATGAAACATGTACATTTTCCCTTACACTCATGGGTGGAGATTATGAATTGTCAACACATCGAATTTGGGTATGAAAATGCTTCTAGTGAGCTTGATCAGATAAAATATTGGATTAAAATCCAAGATTTCCAAGGTAATTTTTGCAACTCCAAGATTCAAATCCACTCCATTTACATCCCTAGCGAAAATATTGTGGGGGTGTCTATTATAATGAGATGTTAAAATTAAGAATAAGTCTAATAAGTCGTATTTGCTAGCAATTTTAGTATTTTATTTATTTATTTATATTTTTACATTTTGAGTGATTCTACATGGCGAGGGAGGGAGGTGGCAGGGGAACCATTCATCCCCTCGGAATGTATGCACAAAAAATCAAAGCACACATTCTGAAGGGGGTGAACGGTTCCCCCTCCACCTCACTTCCCTCGCTCATTTCCTCGACATCTAGAATTTTGCTTGTTGTAAAATTAAAACCCTTGGTTTGATACAAATTTACGGCAGCGCCACCTCAGAAATCCAAGCTTTCACAGATCTTCCAAAGGAGAAGGAAAAATACATACACAAATCTCTCTATCTGTTTTTCTCTCCGATGGCAAGCAGGAATGGCGTCGTGATTAGGGGTTTGAATCTCTTGAAAACCCTAAAAGCACCGACGACGAATTCAACTTCTTCTTCCACGCATATCATCAGAAATTTTAGCCTCGTCCCTGATCAAATCAGTCCACACACTGCTAAATGGATGCAGGTTACTCTCTCGTCAATTTCTCGTTTTGATGTTATATTGGTTTGGCCAAAAGATGCCCTCCAATTGTTTGAAAGTGACCACGTTCCCAGGATTAAATGCTTGCATGTGGATCCTCATGAGCAAAAAGACGCATTGGTTATACAATGTAAGAAAACGACATGCTGCCTAAGTGAGAGCGTACATGTTGGCAGAGGAAATTGAGGATTTCTGCACAAAATATTTTCATCACCTAGTGAACCACAAACAAATCACTAATTCCATTGATTACATCCAAAAGAACACGGAGTTCTTACTGATAAGGCAGGGTAGTAGAGCATACTGTGGAGTTCTTCAAAACAATGTTACCGAGCCATTGAAGACCAAATCTTGGGAGCTTGCAGTTCAGGTCCATCTCTACAGGCCAATGTTTGGAGTTGGACATTGATACTAAAAGGAAGTGTTACAAGCATTCAACTCTGTTTACAAATGTATCATGGTCGGGTAGTGGGGGATTTCCATCAGATTTTTTCTCAAGCTGCTAGAGGACAAAGAAAAATTTCACCTTAGCAGCCCACAGCTCGGCATTGAAGCCTACCACCAGCGTCCTGCTAGCCTTCTTGTCCTTTCCATGTTGCTCCTTTGTTTGAGTACCCCATCCCTTCTCTTCATCGCACCCGTTGCCTGAAGCTTAACAGTAGAGACAGCCCAAAGCAGACTTGAGTTGATCCGACACTTTCTTCATCATTAAAGGTATCAGTATTGGTCTCTCTCCACCCATGGAGCTTCTGCCTCCATAATTTCTTCCACCCATCTCCTTTGAAGCCCCTTTACAAGCAGAGGTGGCTAGAGCTACCACCATTACCTATCGCTAGCCGCAAAAGTACATCAAACCATATCAATATCTTGGAAAAAAGCTGGACAAACTTTGGACCGAAACTTAAAATGGGTACAAACTATAGAACCCAAATGCAAATTAACCCAATACAAAATCCAGCCTAGTGCTTGGAACCCCATTCTTACCTATAATATTAAATCATGCTCACTTCCTCATTGCATTTCTTCAAAATTATATGATTTAATGCGTTTTTGTGTTCTTAATTATAGGATACCAGTAAGAAATCTCCAATGGAATTGATCAATGAAGTTCCTCCCATCAAGGTTGAGGGCAGGATTGTTGCATGTGAAGGAGGTACGTTTGTACTCAATGGGCTATATTTCTTCCCTCTTTCTGATGATAAGTGAAATTTCATATGATTTAAATATGTAGATCCCTTTATGTTTCTTTTGAGCGCCTTCCAAGTATAACTTTGTTTCCATGATTTGCTTGTTCTGTAGACAATAACCCTGCACTTGGGCATCCAATCGAGTTTATTTGCCTTGATCTGAAAGAACCAGCTGTTTGCAAGTACCGCGGCCTTCGCTATGTGCAGCATGATCATCATCACTATATCTTGGTGCTTTGCTTTTTTTTCCATGGAAGCTATTCTTGTGAGATTAAATCCAAAGAAAACAATAAGGGTGTGTTTGGTTGCATGGAATCTTATGTCATGAGAATTCATGAGGGGACCACTACATTTTAGGCTAAATTGATATATTACTCTACATTTACCATTTGACCACCATTTGATTTTGTGATCAATGGTAGGAATGGAAGTCCCATAAACATGAGAATCTCACTCCTTGGCCCCCCAAAGCATGTGATTCTCATGTTCATGGGACTTTCATTCCCACCATTGATCACAAAACCAAATGGTGGATGTGGAGTGATATATCAATTTAGCCTAAAATATAGTGGTCCCCTAATAAATTTCCATGACATAAGATTTCATGCAACCAAACACACCCTAAGAGTTACGAGTTTTCTTTGAGACATGTTGTAACCTTTTCTTTTGCCATGCCCACAACACTGCTTCATTTACATTTGTTCAGTAAGTAAGATTTCAACTAAATCCATATTTGGTGCCAAAAAACACTCAAGGTATTTTTCTTGCCAACTTTAAATTGTATAAGATTTCCGATTTGCCTAGTAGTAGTTTTCTTTTCCCCATGTCCCTAGCCTCTTCCTAAATTCATGAACCTTATTTTTCTCTTGTCGGCCTAAGTTAATACTGCAGCATGATGCGTGAACTTGCGTTAGGAATGTAACTTGCAACCAATTTATTTTTTCTGCTCATACCTTTCCTGAAGAGAACACATAAAAAGATTAATCATGAAAATATACACACCCAAAAAATTGGTAATAACAAAAATTCATAATTGGGAAGTTTATCTACTTAAAGATCCGGGGATTGAATATAGTCCATAACATGAGTAAATTTAGGTGTCCAGGAAACCAGCGAGGAAATGAGCGAGGGAAGGGAGGTGGCGGGGTGGGAGCCGTTCACCTCCTTCGGGATGCGTGCACCAAAAAGATGGCACACATCCCGAGAGAGGTGAACGGTTCCCACCCCGCCACCTCTCTTCCCTCGCTGGTTTCCTCGACACCTATAATTACTCCCATAACATTTTACATTGTGAGCCCTAGACAATTATTTGTTAGGCAGGAAGTCATAAGATCCAGGGGGCAGTGCCAGACATACAATTTTGTCTCATGGAATCCAAGGAAGAAGATGTATCCAAAACAATGGAGGGCCTCAGCCTGGGATGCAGTCCTTTTTGATCTACAAAATCCATACAAATCAATAGTTTTAAAGTCCGTGATTGATTGCTCACAATCACTGCCACCTATTTCTTCTTCTCCAATTCTCCTGTTCAAATACCCTTTTGTTTGGTGATTTTAGTTAATCAACCATCTTGTAATATAAGATAAGAACCACCATGGGAACTCATTTTAATGTAAGTACACCTAACATGGTGTCGGCAATTTCAATCACATTTAATTGTACCACATTGATGTTGATACATTTCTGGTTTTGTTTGGTTTGACTGTTAAATTAATTGTTACAAATTAGTTCACCTATTCAATTCACATAATCACAAACCATAATTCATATGGGGCAATAATTTCTGAAGGAAATACGTGAGTTACTTTTATATATGAAAAATCGAGATCTGGTGATATAATTAACACAGGGTCTTCTTTGATCTGATATGATATTCTTCGATCTTAATCAAGATCTTATATTCTTTTTCGATCTTGATCATATCTCATCTTCTTATTCGATCTTGATCATGATCATATCTTCTTTTTCGAAGGAGAATGATTGTGTTAGTTTCACGCGGATCGGTGACGTGGTTTGGTTTAATGCGTTGGATTGAGCAAAATTTTGGGTGTTATTGACGGTTGATATGAAGTTTCACGCGATCGGTTAATTTTTTTCCAAGAGCAACCACTGATAATACCAATGATTGAATGACTCTGTTCAATAAATCTTTTAATAAACATAGAAGTTGTAAATAAAAAACAATTTAGAGGGATTGGAACATGTTCTAAAGTTGAAAGCAGTTAAAAAAAATAAAAGAAAAATAAAGTCGTAAAGAAAAAACAAGCGGCTTGGAGTATGTTTCAAAGTTGAAATAAATAAATAATAAAAAAATTTCATTGCTGGTATTCAAACCCGAGTGGGCTAGGTGAAAGGCAGGTTTCTAACCAGGCTGGACGGAATAGGTTGGTGGTGATTTTATCCAATATATATATATTTATTTATTTATTTTATATAATTTTAAAAAAAAAATTAGCTACGGTAGAGAACCGTGGCCACGACACACTTCAGTCACTAAGATAAAAATATTAATATAAAAAAAATGTTTCATTGGTGGGATTCATACCCGGGTCGATTGGGTGAAAGGCAGATTTCTATCAGGACTGGACGGCAATGGGTTGGTGGTGATTTTATCCAGTTTATATATATATCTATTTATTTTATATAATTAAAAAAAAATTAGTACGATAGTGAACCGTAGCCACGACACACTGCCGTCGCTAAGATAAAAAATATTTCATTCGCGGAATTCGAACCGAATCGGTTGGATGAACGGCAAGTTTCTAACCGGGATGGACTTTTCAAGCTCTTTCTGTTTGTCTCTGACACACTTCAATTGGTGGAAATTTTGCAATATTGACTCTCTGTTTCTCAACTGCAGGTGGGCCACATCTGAGATTTAAAAGGTGAGTTTCTTTATTACAAGATGAAGAAAAAAACAAAAGTGTAAATCGATTACATGATTTATGTTTCATACAAAGTTAATTGCATGGTTTACGTTTCGTACAAAGTTTTGGTAGATAGGCTTGTTGGGAGTCTTTAAATATCTCACACTTTCTTTATCTATATTTTGCAGTTAGCTGAGTAGTTCTACCATGAACATGTAATTGGCTGTGTGCAAGCAAGTCCATCTTTCCAACTTGGTGAGTTTTCCATCCATTAATCAAAACATGCCGGATTCATTCGATGGTTGGCGACGCAAAGAGAAGGTTGTCGTGGTGATGGGAGCAATGGGGGCTGGAAAAACAAGGTTATCGATTGACCTAACAAGGTGACCGAGTTGATCGAATGGTTGATGATGGACTAATTGAAGAGGTACGAACAATGTTCAAGCTTGATGGTGACTATTCTCGGGGAATCAGGCGTGCAATAGGTCAATCAATAACCTTGTTTTTCCAGCCCCCATTGCTTCCATCACCACGACAACCTTCTCTTTGCGTCGCCAACCATTGAATGAATCAATGCTTCAAACCAATCCACTTGGTCTCAAGACGAGGTTCCTCCATGCTTCATCCGCGTCTCTTCCTTTCTTTAATAAGACATCGGTGACATCGAGTCGATGCATGTTCCATCCTGGGAGACTGCATAGCCGGAGAATTTTTTGCAGTTGTCGACACGCCAATTTGCAATTGTTGATCTTGATCTCCTTAATCGCTTCATTGAGTAGCTTCATGCGAGTTTCCTCATCCACTATACTCTCAAAACCGAAATAAATGGTCCATCTCCGCGACCCCTATTGCGCGCCTGATTCCCGAGAATAGTCACCATCCAGCTTGAACATTGTTCGTACCTCTTCAATTAGTCCATCATCAATCATTCGATCAACTCGATCACCTTGCTAGGTCAATCGATAACCTTGTTTTTCCAGCCCTGTTGCTCCCATCACCACGACAACCTTCTCTTTGCGTCGCCAACCATTGAATGAATCCGGCATGTTTTGATTAATGGATGGAAAGCTCACCAAGTTGGGAAGATGAACTTGCTTGCACACAGCCAATTACATGTTCATGGTAGAACTACTCAACTAACTGCAAAATATAAATAAAGAAAGTGTGAGATATTTAAAGACCCCATCAAGCCTATCTACCAAAACTTTGTATGAAACATAAACCATGTAATCGATTTACACTTTAACTTTGTATGAAACATAAATCATGTAATCGATTTACATTATTTTTTTTTCTTCTTTTGTAATAAAGAAACTCACCTTTTTAAATCTCAGATGTGGCCACCTGCAGTTGAGAAACAGAGAGTCAATATTGCAAAATTTCCACCAAATGAAGCAAGCGTGTGTCAGAGAGAAACAGAAAGAGCTTGAAATGGATTGGTTTGAAGTTTCAAGTGGCTTTAAAAAGAGTAATAACCATAAAAATGTCAAATTAGTGAACTCTTCTTGTTTTTGACCCTTTTGGGGTTATGTTATTTGAGACCACAAAAAGGGCCTAAAGTAGATAGACACTGCAAAATTAGTATGGAAACTGGAGAGTATATAGAGGATAGAAAGCCTCTCTTTATAGACTTCACAGTTCAGCAAAAACTTCTTAGGCTGCTCTATGGAGGGGAGGAGGTGGCAGTATTTATAAGATTGGGAGGCTAATCACTTGGGTCAAATGAAAGGAGGAATCCATCAATCCAACCCTCTATTCAATTTCACTTTGGGGTTTGTTTATTGTTTTTATTATTAGGAGGAAAAATAGGATTTAACTTAAAAAATATTAGTCAAACTCAAACTAGAAGGGAGGGAAAGGGGATGTTTATTGATGCAAAAATATTAGAACACAAAGTGATCAATAACACCCCAATCTACAAATTTGTTTGGTGTCTTCAATGCTTTTCTAATAGCAAGTCATGCAATGAACAAGTGTCTAGGGATGTCTATTGAGAACCAAACTAACTTAGGCCATTTAGGGTTGCCATGTCTAATTGCAATCCTCCACTCCACAAGCATTTTGAGAGTAGAAAGTTTGCATATAGCATAAAAGCTAATAAATGCAACAACTATCTAAGAACAACTCCATCATGGTATGGAAAGCAATAAATTTAGCTTTCCACCCCCCAAAAAACCATCTCCAATCCTACGTGGGCTCTTGGTGGATTCCACAAACACACATTTTTTCCTTTATCTTTATACTTTTTGGCTCAAATTTTTATTATTATTTTTGAGTTTGTCTACACAGCGAGGAAATGGGCGAGGGAGGGGGTGCAACCGTTCACCACCCTAGACGCATAAAAGGGCCTCGAGATACACACTTTCATGCATCTCGAGGGGGTA
This sequence comes from Berberis thunbergii, assembly GCA_003290165.1. NCBI lineage: Eukaryota > Viridiplantae > Streptophyta > Magnoliopsida > Ranunculales > Berberidaceae > Berberis > Berberis thunbergii. The sequence goes on along the minus strand of QNQO01006813.1, from coordinate 107,078 downwards.
AACGGCTTCATCCCCCTCCCTCGCTCGTTTCCTTGCTCCTTTCCTCGTCATTTAGAATTTCCCATTATTTTTTATGAGGCGACATTATTTTTGCTGATCCACACTTTAAATGTCATCTCAAAATTTTACCCACCACAACCACTGTTAGAGAGTGAGCGGGGATGAAATATATCCATTTTCCCTTACACTCGTGGGTGGAGATTATGGATTGTCAACACATCAAATTTGGGTACGAAAATGCTTAAAGTGAGCTTGATTAGATAAAATATCGAATTAAAATCCAAAATTTTCAAGGTAATTTTTTGCAACTCCATGATTCAAATCCACTCCATTTACACCCCTAACAGAAATATTGTGGGGGTGTTTATTATAATGAGATGTTAAAATTTAGAATAAGTCTAGTCAGTCATATTTATTATCTAAATTCAGGATTATCTGATGATGGTGAAAATTGATCAAAATTTGTAATTTATCGACATTCAGAGCAAATTGATCAGAAATTATGCTTACTGAAAATTGATAAAAATTAGCCCTAATTTTCAAGTTAAACAAAAAGAGTTTGAAATTACATACCAGAAGGAGGAGGAGGAGGAGCAGTGCGAGGAGGAGGAGGAGCACGAGCAGGCACGAGGAGGAGGAAGATCAGGCGCGAGGAGGAGGAGCAGGAGAGGAGTCGAGCGGTCGAGGAGGAGGAGTCGAGGAGTTGATGAGGAGAAGATGACTCGTCGAGGAGGAGGCGAGGAGGAGTCGATGAAGAACTGAAATTTTTGCTTTGCTTTGCTTAAGAGTGAAGAACTGAAGCTGAAGAACAAATTTTTTTTGTAAGAGTGGGTTTCTCCTCCTCCACGTGTGAGACGCCCTCCCAAAGGCATGTGCCTGGGAGGGTCCGTCCCATGGGACGGGCTGTGAGGACGGGCCAGCTAGAATTTCTTATTCTCTATATACTCTCGAGTTTCCATACTAATTTTGCGGTGTCTATCTTATTTAGGCCCTTTTTGTGGTCTCAAATAACATAACCCCAAAAGGGTCGAAAACAAGAAGAGTTCACTAATTTGACATTTTTATGGTTATTATTCTTTTTAAAGCCACTTGAAACTTTAAACCCAATCCATTTCAAGCTCTTTCTGTTTCTCTCTGACACACGCTTGCTTCAATTGGTGGAAATTTTGCAATATTGACTCTCTGTTTCTCAACTGCAGGTGGCCACATCTGAGATTTAAAAGGTGAGTTTCTTTATTACAAGATGAAGAAAAAAAACAAAAGTGTAAATCGATTACATGATTTATGTTTCATACAAAGTTAAAGTGTAAATCGATTACATGGTTTATGTTTCATACAAAGTTTTGGTAGATAGGCTTGTTGGGGGTCTTTAAATATCTCACACTTTCTTTATTTATATTTTGCAGCTAGTTGAGTAGTTCTACCATGAACATGTCATTGGCTGTGTGCAAGCAAGTTCATCTTCCCAACTTGGTGAGCTTTCCATCCATTAATCAAAACATGCAGGATTCATTCAATGGTTGGCGACGCAAAGAGAAGGTTGTCGTGGTGATGGGAGCAACGGGACTGGAAAAACAAGGTTATCGATTGACCGAGTTGATCGAATGGTTGATGATGGACTAATTGAAGAGGTACGAACAATGTTCAAGCTTGATGGTGACTATTCTCGGGGAATCAGGCGCGCAATAGGTCAATCAATAACCTTGTTTTTCCAGCCCCCCGTTGCTCCCATCACCACCACAACCTTCTCTTTGCGTCGCCAACCATTGAATGAATCAATGCTTCAAACCAATCCACTTGGTCTCAAGACGAGGTTCCTCCATGCTTCATCAACGTCTCTTCCTTTCTTTAATAAGACATCGGTGACATCGAGTCGATGCATGTTCCATCCTGGGAGACTGCATAGCCGGAGAATTTTTTGCAGTTGTCGACACGCCAATTTGCAATTGTTGATCTTGATCTCATTGAGTAGGTTCATGCGAGTTTCCTCATCCACTATACTCTCAAAACGAAAGAAATGGTCCATCTCCGGGACCCCTATTGCGCGCCTGATTCCCCGAGAATAGTCACCATCAAGCTTGAACATTGTTCGTACCTTTCCAATTAGTCCATCATCAACCATTCGATCAACTCGGTCACCTTGCTAGGTCAATCGATAACCTTGTTTTTCCAGCCCCCCGTTGCTCCCATCACCATGACAACCTTCTCTTTGGGTCGCCAACCATTGAATGAATCCGGCATGTTTTGATTAATGGATGGAAAGCTCACCAAGTTGGGAAGATGAACTTGCTTGCACACAGCCAATTGTAAGTTCATGGTAGAACTACTCAACTAACTGCAAAATATAAATAAAGAAAGTGTGAGATATTTAAAGACCCCCAACAAGCCTATCTACCAAAACTTTGTATGAAACTTTGATAGAAGTCTCTCTTTATAGACTTCAGAGTTCAGCAAAACTTCTTATGCTGCTCTATGGAGGGGAGGAGGTGGCAGTATTCATTTATAAGATTGGGAGGCTAACCACTTGGGTCAAATGAAAGGAGGAATCCATCAATCCAACCCTCTATTCAATTTCACTTTGGGGTTTGTTTATTGTTTTTATTATTAGGAGGAAAAATAGGATTTAACTTAAAAAATATTAGTCAAACTCAAACTAAAAGGGAGGTAAGGGGGTGATGGAAAGGGATTGTTAATTGATGCAAAAATATTAGAACACAAAGTGATCAATAACACCCCAATCTACAAATTTGTTTGGTGTCTTCAATGCTTTTCTAATAGCAAGTCATGCAATGAACAAGTGTCTAGGGATGTTTATTGAGAACCAAACTAACTTAGGCCATTTAGGGTTGCCATGTCTAATTGCAATCCTCCACTCCATAAGCATTTTGAGAGTAGAAAGTTTGCATAGCATAAAAGCTAATAAATGCAACAACTATCTAAGAACAACTCCACCATGGTATGGAAAGCAATAAATTTAGCTTTCCACCCCCCAAAAACCATCTCCAATCCTACGTGGGCTCTTGGTGGATTCCACAAAACACATTTTTCCTTTAACTTTCTACTTTTTGGCTCAAAATTTTTATTTATTTATTAATTTTGGGTTTGTCTACACAGCGAGGAAAGGGGCGAGGGAGTGGGTGCAGCCGTTCACCACCCTAGACGCGTGAAAGGGGCTCAAGATACGTACTTTCATGCATCTCGAGGGGGGTGAACGGCCCCCTCCCTCGCCCGTTTCCTTGCTCCTTTCCTCGTCATTTAGAATTTTCCATTATCTTTTTATGAGGCGACATTATTTTTGCCGACCCACACTTTAAATGTCATCTCAAAATTTAACCCCCCACAACCACTGTTAGGGAGTGAGTGGGGATGAAACATGTCCATTTTCCCTTACACTCATGGGTGGAGATTATGGATTGTCAACACATGGAATTTGGGTACGAAAATGCTTAAAGTGAGCTTGATCAGATAAAATATCCAATTAAAATCCAAAATTTTCAAGGTAATTTTTTGCAACTCCAAGATTCAAATCCACTCCATTTACACCCCTAATAGAAATATTGTGGGGGTGTTTATTATAATGAGATGTTAAAATTAAGAATAAGTCTAGTCAGCTATATTTGTTAGCATTTTTGATATTTTATTTATTTATACTTTTACATTTTTTATTCATTCTCTTTAAAACACGATCACAAACATTACGAGTACAAGAAGAAGAACGAATTATAAAAAAATAAAAAAAAGCTAGCACACATGGCCGCAATAATTGTTGTAAAATTAAAACCCTTGGTTTGATACAAATTTACGGCAGCGCCACCTCAGAAATCCGAACTTTCACAGATCTTCCAAACAAGAAGGAAAAATACATACTCAAATCTCTCTTATCTGTTTTTCTCTCCGATGGCAAGCAGGAATGGCGTCGTGATTAGGGGTTTGAATCTCTTGAAAACCCTAAAAGCACCGACGACGAATTCAGCTTCTTCTTCCACGCATATCATCAGAAATTTTAGCCTCGTCCCTGATCAAATCAGTCCACACACTGCTAAATGGATGCAGGTTTCTCTCTCATCAATTTCTCGTTTTTGATGTTATATTGGTTTGGGTTTCCATTGTTTAGTTTCGTTAGATTTGATTATAAGGAAGTTGGTTTCCATTTGCTTGATAGCTCTTCCGAAATTAGGGTTTTGGTTAATTTGCTGTATTGGTGTCATTCGACCTTTTATTATTAATTATCAAAAGTGGCCTACTATGCAAATTTAGCTTGCTAATTAACCTACTTAGTTTGATATTAATCTTCATTTACAAGGGAATAACAGGCATTGGGGAATGAGCGGTGTTCATATGTTTATGGGATTTCCATTTTCAGATTGCAAAATCTAATGATGGATGGTGATTAGTACCTCAAATTAGCTTAAATGTAGGTGATCGCCTCATGGATTCCCATAGTTTCATATGTTACATTCTATTTTCATAGTTCCCCAACTTCTATCTTCACAATGACTTAATTTGGACGACTTTCAACAAGTTCTCAATAGTCTCCATCTTTGGGAGATGGTGAAGTGTTTTCGTTATAAAAGCAATTCAAGATGTTATCAACAAGTTCTCTTAAGAAATATTAAATAGCTAGGAGCACTTTGAGTTGTCTCGGTCACTCCTTGCCTTGGCCAAGATGTGGTATTGTGGTGCTTCAAGGTGGCTAAGTTTTTTTTTTTTTAAGGTGCTCAAATGTTGATGCAAAACATGTTTACAAAAAACCTCCTATAGAGGCGAAGTGCCATGGCAACACAACTTCAATCAATCTATAGTTCTCTTGCAAAACCCTTTCTTCTCATACCCCTCCTCACCACAATAAAGCCTCTTTCAAGAAGGCATGGAAAATTTTAGAAATCCAGAATAGCAACCCCCTAAACATAGGCATTAGCCCATACACATTCAAGAAGACCCGTTTGGTTCATCGTCAACATTCTCGCTTAATAGATAGTGAGAGAACCTCTTAAACACCTCCAAGCTCTGAATGACTTTGTTATCCCATACCGAGAGTGTCTATCTTGTCTAAGTTGACTTCCTCAGAAATTCCCATTCACAATACTTTTTGTATTGGTGGTTTAGTGTGCAACTGTCTTTGCTAGTTATTTTGGGCTGCCCACTATTTTTTTTCGAAATTGAATGTGTTCGTTAGAGTGCTAAATGACCGAGCCACTTATTTCTACGGCTTACCTGAGCTCAACCTTACCTCTTACCAACACCAATACCTCGTAGGGGTAGGCACGGTTCGGGATTGGAACTGTTCCTGTCCCGATTCAACAATAACGAAACAGAGCGGTTCGGGATTGTGAATTGTTTTTGGCGAAACGGGTTAGTCCGGGATCGGTTTGAACCGAGATGAGATAGAACCATGCCATACCGGTTAAAGAGGGCCCAACCCAAGACATTTGGGCTAATTCAAATTTAGTTAGGCCCAACCCAAATCCTCTTATCTCTCACCCTAAATCCAAAATCAAAACCCTTAACTCTCTCACCCAAATTGCATCATTGAATCAGACTGGAATCCGTCATTCCACCACCATCAAAAACCTGTTAAAGAGATTCAATCATTCTCAGCAAATAAATAAGATGGAGCAATCTTTCATCATGATCAAGCACGATGGCGTTCAAAGATGCCTTGTTGGTGAGATCATCAACAGATTTGAGAAGAAAGGTTTCATCTTGAAAGGGTTGAAGTTGATCATAGTGGATCAAGCTTTTGCTGAGAAATTTTACACATATTTGTCTGCAAAGCCTTTTTGAATAGTCTTTCTTGAATGGATTGGTGGAGTACATCTTTGGACCTGTTGTTGCTATGGTTTGGGATGGTTTGGGAGGGAAATCTCAAGATGCTTCTATCATCAATGGTTCAATCTACATGATCAATTCATGGATCAGTTCAAGTGGTGAGATTGAATTGAGTGTACTAGTATCTTCAATTTTTCTCTTTGCGGAGAAATTCATTCATGTTTTTAACTTAAAAATGTAATTTCGTGTGTAGATCTTGATCTCCTAGTGGAAGGAATTGCAAATCCACTAGAAATTGCAAATTGAATCTGAAATCCCTTCTTTCTTCCTTTTCCTTGAGACTTAAGCATCAAAAAAAAGAAAAGAAAGTAAAGAAACGGAAGAGGGAGGAAAACAAAGGAAGCAAATAGGTGAAGAAGAAGAGGCCCAATTTGATTTGGGCTTGGGCTTGAAGCATGTCCACTATAGTATTTGGGATGGTCCGGGATGGACCGAGACTGCATTTGTGGAACCGATTTCATCCCAATTCCGACCGGTCCGGGATTAGAACCGTGATGAAAATATCGGAAACTGTTTTGGCAAGGTTTGAAACGGTCCAAAACCATACTTGTCCGGTCAAAACATTGATGGGCCGAGATTCTTGCCCAACCCTAACACCTCGTGCTGCCATGGTCGCCCTAGAGGTGTGATTCCCTCTGTTCCTGGTCGTACTTCAGGAACTCACGATTCTGTTTGACCTGAAGCTGGTTCACCCTAGGCCAGCCAGACTCTGGTCAATGTAAAGGATCAGGGAGAGGACTCCATGGCCACTGAGATTTTATTTAAAGAAAAAGAGAGGTGAAGCTGGCATTGGAACTGTCAATAATTGCATGAAGAGAATGCACTTCGCAAAAGCAATATTCTTCATAAAAGAACCTGAAACACATAATAGATCCACAACGTACCATACCAAAGTGGTGCCCCAAAAACACAACAAACAAATACCAGAAGACAATGTTTCCAGCCCCACTCCTCTTCCCTGAGAATAAGCTCCCCTAAAAGCATCACAACTTGAATTGCATTTTTGATTCGTAGTTGATAGTGCACCCATTGATCTAGGCCACTCAAATACATCTTGTTAAGAGTGTCTTGTCTAAGCTGACAGTGCTCCCATTCGCAGCCTTTGCAATTAAGTTCAAGGTTAAATCGATCTCCTCATAACATTCCCCAAAAGTTTTCTGTCCAAAATTCCAGCCTTTTTCAAAAAGTTTCTGTTTTCTTCATATTTGGTTCTAGATTTCAAATCTCTCATATGTTGTTAGAGATTTGGATTTCAAAAGCCTCGTGGGGCATTGTTCTTTGGTTTTTCTTTAGTTTGCTTCCATCTTTTTACATTTTCTTGTCTTTACGGTTTACACCACCCTCTTCTACCCACAGAGCTGTTCCCGTGCCCCTCATCCCAATCTGACTATTGCTTTATCCATCATCTCTTCAATGTCAACAGCCAGTTCTTCAAGCTTTATCACAACCACTTGATGCTTGAGATACCTTTTTGCATCAATGAGTTGATGATTGTCAACGACCCTCTATGCAGGGGACACATGTACATCTTAATTACATCAAGGAAGGTCACCCTTGAAGTCATTTCCTGTAAAGATTCGTTTGGTAGCTCTTCCCATCCATTTTCTTTCTCCTGCTATCACAGATTATGTGAAATTAAAAAAGAATAAAAAAACTTGCTGCAATAGAATCATGAATACTGGCTAGATTTTCTTGAAAGAAAGAAACTAAAACAAGTGAAAGTGCAGCTAACCACCCTCCTCCCCCAAATATATTTTCCTTTTTCTTTTTATTTCGATGAATAAAGGGTAAGGCCCTAGTGCCAAATTATCTTGCAAAAAAAAAAAAAACCAGTGAAAAAGTGTTGCTAACTTGCTAAAAAGAGAACAACTTATATGGTTGGTAGTCACTCAAAGTTGCGACTTCCTTGCAATCTCCTTTAGCCTCGAACATTTGGAGAAATGAAACTCATTAGTCATTAGTCCTTAAAGACAACTTTTTTGTTCACTCATTTTGGATCATCCATCAATTCACATCTCCAATAACCACCAACTCTTGTCCGTGAGCGCAATTTTAACCCTGAGCCATTCACTACTATGATCTATTTAGGAATGGCGCCATTGCTACTGAAAATGTTGTTCAATAAGTTTTTGAACTCAAAATGGGGAGCCTGGTTGGAATTGAAAATGGGATATAAGCCAAAAGATGCCCTCCAATTGTTTGAAAGTGACCACGTTCCCAGGATTAAATGCTTGCATGTGGATCCTCGTGAGCAAAAAGACGCATTGGTTATACCTGAGGAACATAATTTGGATAAGGAAGATATAGTTACAAATGACAATATAGATTCTATCTTGTAAAACCAGCCATTTGGGGTCAGAAGATAAAATGATCTATCTCAAAAGATTAATCCAAGTTAATCGTCCTTACATTCCCCTTTTCAAGAAACCAAAAAAGAGTTGATTGATAGGGATCTTTTGAATTGTGCGGGTTATGAAATTTTTTACTGGGATTTTATCCCATCTTTAGGTCTGTCTGGTGGCATCCTAATGGTATGGGACATAACGGTTTCTGCTGTGAATTTTTTACATGAGGCTTTCCGTCGAATTTTGAAATCGTAGTTGACAATTTTGAATGGATTATGACAGGTGTTTGTGGGCTAGTAGTCAATGTGTGTAGAGAGCTATTGTGGGATGAAATGCAAGAATTTACAGGCTTTGGCAATTTCCGTGGTATTTGAGTGAGGATTTTGTCATTAACAGATGAGAGCTTTCAAACTTTTCTTGTCAACTATGAACTAAGATGATTTGACATTAAAATGGGAGATTCACTTGGTCGAACATGTGAGCTTCTCCAGTCTTGTGCAAACTTGATAGGTTCTTTTGCAATAACAATTGGGTGGACTATTATGGTGTGGCTCCTGTACTTTTGCCAGAGAAAGAAGGCCTAGAGCATTTTTTTTTTAATTCCTTAACCCCTTTCCCAAATGTTGTCGCCGACAAGGCTTGAACTCTGGACTTATGATTCTATCCGCCACAAGTCTACCGCCAAGCTGATACCCATTGGCAAACCTAGAGCATAACACCATCATTCTTAATAGTAGTCATAGTTTTTCTTTTCCTAAACCTCGTAAATTGTTGGCTGGGTGATTTGACCCTCAAATACTTTGTAGCCTCGTTTTCGTGAAAACTTGACAATTTCTGTGAGCAATCACCTATGGTTTGTTCTGTGGGAAAGAATTGAAGCTTCTTGAGCCTTGTCTCAAAAGTGGGAATGTCGGAAGTGTTTAGGAAGCCTGACAAGGTGATCAAGAGCAGTGAAACTATGCTCCAAATCCTTGATATTACTGATATGTGTGGGATTCATATCAAGATGAATGGGCCTCTAGGTTGGTGTTAAAAAATAATAATTTGATCAACTGCTTAAGTGAGAGCGTACGTGTTGGCAGAGGAAATTGAGGATTTCTGCACAAAATATTTTCATCACCTAGTGAACCACAAACAAATCACTAATTCCATTGATTACATCCAAAAGAACACGGAGTTCTTACTGATAAGGGTAGTAGAGCACACTGTGGAGTTCTTCAAAACAATGTTACAGAGCCATTGAAGACCAAATCTTGGGGGCTTGCAGTTCAGGTCCATCTCTACAAGCCAATGTTTGGAGTTGGACATTGATACTAAAAGGGGAAGTGTTACAAGCATTCAACTCTGTTTACAAATGTATCATGGTCGGGTAGTGGGGGATTTCCATCAGATTTTTTCTCAAGCTGCTAGAGGACAAAGAAAAATTTCACCTTCGCAGCCCACAGCTCGGCATTGAAGCCTACCACCAGCGTCCTGCTAGCCTTTTTGTCCTTTCCATGTTGCTCCTTTGTTTGAGTACCCCATCCCTTCTCTTCATCGCACCCGTTGCCTGAAGCTTAACAGTAGAGACAGCCCAAAGCAGACTTGAGTTGATCCAACACTTTCTTCATCATTCAAGGTATCGGTATTGGTCTCTCTCCACCCATGGAGCTTCTGCCTCCATAATTTCTTCCACCCATCTCCTTTTAAGCCCCTTTACAAGCAGAGGTGGCTAGAGCTACCACCATTACCTATCACTAGCCGCAAAAGTACATCAAACCATATCAATATCTTGGAAAAAAGCTGGACAAACTTTGGACTGAAACTTAAAACGGGTACAAACTATAGAACCCAAATGCAAATTAACCCAATACAAAATCCAGCTTAGTGCTTGGAACCCCATTCTTACCTATAATATTAAATCATGCTCACTTCCTCATTGCGTTTCTTCAAAATTATATGATTTAATACATTTTTTTGTTCTTAATTATAGGATACCAGTAAGAAATCTCCAATGGAATTGATCAATGAAGTTCCTCCCATCAAGGTTGAGGGCAGGATTGTTGCATGTGAAGGAGGTACGTTTGTACTCAATGGGCTATATTTCTTCCCCCTTTCTGATGATAAGTGAAATTTCATATGATTTAAATATGTAGATCCCTTTATGTTTCTTTTGAGCGCCTTCCAAGTATAACTTTGTTTCCATGATTTGCTTGTTCTGCAGACAATAACCCTGCACTTGGGCATCCAATTGAGTTTATTTGCCTTGATCTGAAAGAACCAGCTGTTTGCAAGTACTGCGGCCTTCGCTATGTGCAGCATGATCATCATCACTAGATCTTGGTGCTTTGCTTTTTTTCCATGGAAGCTATTCTTGTGAGATTAAATCCAAAGAAAACAATAAGAGTTACGAGTTTTCTTTAAGACATGTTGTAACCTTTTCTTTTGCCATGCCCACAACACTGCTTCATTTACATTTGTTCAATAAGTAAGATTTCAACTAAATCCATATTTGGTGCCAAAAAAAAACTTCAGGTATTTTTCTTGCCAACTTTAAATTGTATAAGATTTCCTATTTGCCTAGGAGTAGTTTTCTTGTCCATTATCTGAGTTGCCATTATAATTCATTCTATATTGAAATATTAGCTATACAAAATTGGATTATAATTACTGCAGCAGGCACTGGTTTCATTTATTGACTAAACTCAAAACCAATTTCTAATGCTGCATGGATTACTAGCAAGCAAAATCGCCTTGTATACCAAGTTTTGAATTTTTTTTTGAAATATTTCTTTTCCCCATGTCCCTAGCCTCTTCTTAAATTCATGAACCTTATTTTTCTCTCGTCGGCCTAAGTTAATACTGCATTATGATGCGTGAACTTGCGTTAGGAATGTAACTTGCAACCAATTTATTTTTTCTGCTCATACCTTTCCTGAAGAGAACACATAAAAAGATTAATCATGAAAATATACACACCCAAAAAATTGGTAATAACAAAATTCATAATTAGGAAGTTTATCTACTTAAAGATCCGGGGATTGAATATAGTCCATAACATTTGACATTGTGAGCCCTAGACAATTATTTGTTAGGTTGGAAGTCATCAGATCAAGGGGGCAGTGCCAGACATACAATTTTGTCTCATGGAATGCAAGGAAGAAAATGTATCCAAAACAATGGAGGGCCTCAGCCTAGGCTGCAGTCCTTTTTGTTCTACAAAATCCATACAAATCAATAGTTTTAAAGTCCGTGATTGATTGTTCACAATCACTGCCACTTATTTCTTCTTCTCCAATTCTCCTGTTCAAATACCCTTTTGTTTGGTGATTTTAGTTAATCAACCATCTTGTAATATAAGATAAGAACCACCATGGGAGCTCATTTTAATGTAAGTACACCTAACATGGTGTCGGCAATTTCAATCACATTTAATTGTACCACATTGATGTTGATACATTAATGGTTTTGTTTAGTTTGATTGTTAAATTAATTGTTACAAATTAGTTCACCTATTCAATTAACATAATCACAAACCATAATTCATATGGGGCAATAATTTCTGAAGGAAATACGTTAGTTACTTTTATATATGAAAAATCAAGATCCGGTGATATAATTAACCAGGGTCTTTCAAAAGTAGAACAAGTATTAGAAGTGCGTTTGATTGATTCAATATCAATGAACTTAGAAAAGAGGATTGAAGGTTGGAACGAATGTATAACAAGAATTCTTGGGATTATTTGGGGATTCTTGATTGGCACTGAGCTAACCATAACGCAAAGTCGTATCGTTAATAACATTCAAAAGGTTACTAAATTCCTGAGTCTGCCACTACGCGTAACTTTGTGCAACCCCATTTAAAATAAACCATTCAATTTACTTTGGGTTAATTCTATAAAAAAAACACAACATCTAATCCCTGATATCTTCTTTACAAATTGCTTAAGCTCACATTACTGATAAAGAGGTTCAGGTTTGGTATTGACAAAAGCTCAATATGGAAATGACAATACCACTAGCATGACATTGACACAAGACCATCAAATGATCACATTAAGGAATTACAGGTTATTCCTTGCCATTTTATATATATATATTTTTTCCTTTCTTCTGTTTGTTTTGTGGTCGAAGTCACGAGGGAATGATTTTCCATTACGAGTCTTTTGATTAGTGTCTAATTTTCATAATTAAAATCACAAAATTCTCCAACTGCTCAACACAACCAAGACTCTTGTGACTCATTATGTATGTTGTTTGCAACTTTTTTTTCTTTTTATTTCCCTTTCAAAACATGGATGTGGAGAACCCTATCTTTTGTTACCATAGACAGAGTTTTCAAGTCATATTCTAGATTTCACACTTACAAATATAGTTATTCATAAACACTTCGGAGATTTTTATTACTCTTCCTAAGATCATGTCACGTCATTCTGGTTGCAGAACCTGATTTTAAAAACTTGGTTCCTTAGTGTTATTGATCGTAATTTAGTAAATCTTTCATTGAATTAATCGAAAATGTAGCACTATTATGCATCTTTCCAACTATTTCATCTGAGCTTGAGGTTGAAGATGAATCATCCATTGAGTGAAGAACTGACTGTAATTGAGCATATAGCTTATCAAATTAGACAAAAAATGTCACTAGTATAGAAAACCTTGAGTGAAAGTTCTTCTTACCAAATTTCATTCCTAGTGTGGCCTTTATTGTGACCTTGCGAGGATGTGGTGGTAGTTTTGAGAGCTGGGCTCTTATTATAGTCGACTTTGTACTCTGGCTCTTTGGTGATTTTTTTTTTGAAAGGTGAGCTGGATTTTTAAGGATCTCATAACCTATCAACTGGGTGACCTATAGGTCAACACCCATTAGAAAGTAACCATGCCGCAGGTGGGATTCGAAGTTAGGACGTGGGGGACAAATCCACACAGCCCTAACCACTAGGCCATAACACCATTGGCTTCTTTGGTGATTTTAGTAATAGAAGCTCACAACTTTATGATGCCTTAGCCAATGCGAGTCAATCAAACTACAATTTAGATGAATCTCGTTATATCGTGTCTTACATATTTGATTTGCTTTTTCTTCCCTTTGACACTTTAAATATCTTCCATGACTAGTTAATTGCTTAGATTGTATACTCTTAATTTGACATTAACTTGGTTATATTAGAAGTATTTCGAGATTTTGTGTTGGAGGTTGGATATCAAAGTTTAATTTGGAATTTTATTTATGTTACATTTGGGTCAACTAGAGCATTCTCCACCAGTGGTCAATCAAACCTTACTAGAGCTTTTATTTTCAATCAATATTTGAGTTTCGAGTAAATCAATTAAACACAGAGGAGAAAAAATATTGGATTATTTAATTTTTGATCCCCGGCTAGTTTAGCTTTTAGACTCCAAACTCGTCTAAACTTTATTTATACATTAATTTTCATATTTTTTGAAATGCCTATTTTGTCCTTCATTTTTAATTAGTGCAATATTTGAAATTCCCTCCTCAAACCTATACAATTTAGATGTATCCCTCATTGCGAAAGATGATTTATGAGGCTATGGATTTGGTTGAGAGAGATTGCAATTCGATCCAAAAAGAGTCTGGTTCCTAACCTTGTTGCGTAACATTTTTTTTTCATCTAAAACGAATTCCAAAAGTTAATTTAATTTTTGATCCCCGGCTAGTTTAGCTTTTAGACTCCAAACTCGTCTAAACTTTATTTATACATTAATTTTCATATTTTTTGAAATGCCTATTTTGTCCTTCATTTTTAATTAGTGCAAGATTTGAAATTTCATCCTCAAACCTATACAATTTAGATGTATCCTTCATTGCAAAAGATGATTTATGAGGCTTTGAGAGAGTTTGCAATTCGATCCAAAAAGAGTCTGGTTCCTAACCTTGTTGCGTAACATTTTTTTTTCATCTAAAACGAATTCCAAAAGTCATTACTTTTCTAGTTTTCTAGATTTACATCTTCTTCTTTTTTTTTTTTTTTTTTTTTTAACATTAACCCCTCACACCTCATGCCGTTGGTAGGTATCGAACCTAAGATGTGGAAAATATACCACCATAGCCTTAGCCAATCAACCTAGCTACCTTTGGCACGTCTCCATGTTTGAAGGACAACTTACCAACTAAAACAAACAAATTAAATAAGCACATCTAAAAAAACAAAAAATATATAAAAGTTTGTCGAAGATCTAAAAAATAGCACGTGCATACCAATAATCTCATGATTATATATAGTTAAGCCATGGAAAATGATGATTAATCAAGTAGGATATTGTGGCAGCAAATGTGGGATTTACTTACTTTAATCCCAAGTCTAACTCACTACTACAACTTTGGGGGATCTTTAGTTCTTAACATCATGATCTAGGAATCAATCCTAGTGCCTTAAACACTACTTTCAAGTTTTCAAGATGTTTAACTGTACACTATCAAGTCCTAATAATAAGCACAAAAAGGATGAAAAAGAACTGAAAGAAACCATCTCATACCACTTCCCACTTTGCACAGTACCTGCCTAATAGGGCAATTATTGTCAACTCAGTGATTGAGCAGTGACGGATGGTATTATTAGGTCACAAAATCGAACCTAATGACATTTAAGGTTAGAGGGATTAAGGGATAAAAAAGAAAAAGAAAAAAAAGTAAATATTGATTAATACAAACAAACCAACCTTTTTTCATTCAAAGCCTCCCCTTCAACACCATTCATGAAGTCATTTGCACTATTTATACAAAGAAAACTCATCATCATCATCAGAACACAACACAACACAACACAAAATGGTTGGTAATGGCAGTGATTTCTCCAAGAAAAACATCACAAATATTGCTATAGTTTCTCTTATAGTCACTGGTGTGGTCTTCGTTTCAATCTCAACCGCCACCATAACCAAGCTCTTCTCTCCATTCAACTTCTCTTTCAATCAATGTCCATGTTCATCACAACCTGATGATCATAACATGGTAACCCTTTATTATTATTATATATTCTTCATTTTCATTATGGTTGTTACCTTCTTTTCTTTTTTTCTTGATGAAAATCATGTTTTGTTTGTGAACTATATTTTATGTATATGAATAGGGTATGATGGTTGTATCAAGAGAAAAAGAAGATGATGAACTTGAAAGAGCTTTGAAGAGTGCATCAATGGAGAACAAGAAGACATTAATAATAACAATAGTGAACAAGGCTTATGTTGAAGGAGAAAAATCAATGTTAGATCTATTTCTTGACAGTTTTTGGATTGGAGATGGAACA
This sequence comes from Berberis thunbergii, assembly GCA_003290165.1. Lineage (NCBI taxonomy): Eukaryota > Viridiplantae > Streptophyta > Magnoliopsida > Ranunculales > Berberidaceae > Berberis > Berberis thunbergii. The sequence goes on along the minus strand of QNQO01006813.1, from coordinate 91,654 downwards.
CAATCACTTGTGGATAATCTACTACTGGTATCGATGGATCAAACTGCGTACGACAGATGTAAATTCTTGCGGTTACATTGCTATAGATTAGTAACTGATGGTGTTGATTATGGTGGTGAGAAACTGTACATGTCTCGTGATTTCATTAATATGATGTGGAGTAGGACTCGTTTACTCACCGAGGTTCTCCGTCGCGGTTACAGCTTCATCTTCACGGTATGTACCTGATCATCATCACATTATTATTCAATGTAAGATTGTTCTTGGTAGATTTTGCTGGGCTCACTTAGAATCATCAGCTATGTGTACAGAGATAGTTCTCTGTTGGCTAAGCTGTGTAGGGTCTCAGAATAACTTCTAAAACCCCATGTTTTTAATTGAATACACATTCTATTATTATTAAGTTTTTAATACATTCATGTAAGACCAAACTTGAATACACTTGAACCTTAAGACTATAAAGATAGCTTCTATGGATCCTAGTCGGAGATTACTGATTTGTGCCTAGGAGGATGGTTTGCACGTGATCAGATCACTATACCCTTTTCTCCATGGATTTGGAGAAGTTGTAGAGGGGTAGAGTTGGTTAGATCACGTGCAAACCATCCTCCCAAACACAGATCACTGCTTTCGTACCGGGCTTTCTAGATAATCAATATTCTAAAGCATGATTATTGAGGTCTTCAAGTTTGTTGAACTACCTTTGATTTTCAAAACTATAGTTATGAGGAGGTTATCAAGATAGCCTTAATTTCCTACCACAAAAATAAGTTATTTGGTCAAACAAGAATGTAAGGAAGTTACTTGGATGCACAAAAAACAATCAAAAAAAGTTATATTATTGTGGATGGGAGAAAACAAGGAAGAAGAAATAGTTAAGTGACTTTCACGGCAATTTTGAACCGACACAATTTGAGGTCCAAAAACTGAGATATGATCATACAAACAAAATAATTCTTTGACTTTATAAGTTGGAACACAAATGCATATGAACTTGTCTAGAGTCAGGTCAGGCACGTCAGGTTCGCACCAGGCCAAATTCAATACCCTTCATCATTCTAAAGATGTTTGTAATGTCTCAATCGAACACAAATCACACGCACAAAGAGCTCCACTGACGTTATCCTGACTCTAGATTTTTTGAATAGATCGATAGACATTGAATTTCTCATTTGGCTTCCATAAAAAGTGCCAAACTCTGTCAGTCAAGATAGATCTCAGTCATATAATTACCCTACTTGTCAGCAATTTATTTCGTGATTTTTTATTATTTTTTTTTAAGTTTTTATCTTCATGGAATTGGTTTTTAATGAGGTTCATTAGTTTAAATTAGGCTTATTTTCATCAGCAAAATGTTGACCAAATCATTCTCTATGGAGGTGGTCACTACAAAAAAAACATAGGGATGCTTATAACGTGATGGGTATCTCGAGAACTATTTATCGATCAAGTTGAAAATTTTTAACAAAATGGTGAAACCTCGCTGCACCCTTTAAAATCTCAAATAATTGCTTTAAATATCTGATCCAAATGTCTAATATAAAAAGTGTTTTTTTTTTTTTTTTAACTTGTACTTGAAGATACAATTAACAAGACAACATTTTGAAATCAATGATTACAAAATGGATTAAAATGACATAACATAATTATTCCAATGTTTATCTTCTATTTAAGATTACGGCGATTTCCATTATTATGCAATACTATTAAGTTTTGCAATGAATTCTTAGTTAGCCAGTCTATTTTCATACCTAATAAAGCTTTGATGATGATGATTATAATGTAGCAAAACCCAGAAGAAAAAAAAATGATTACAAAGATGATGGTGAATGAAGCAAGTTATTCTTCTTTTTTCTAGCAAATTAAGTTCTCTCATGTTAAAAAAGAAATCGCGCCAAATTAAGAAAGTATTGATGAAAAAAAAAGATGATTACATTATTTCATGTGCCAATTTTGTTGAGTTTTTAAGTAAAGTTTTTGTGGGGTTATTATTTCTAAGAAAGTTTTGTCACTTGGTTGCTTGCAGGATACAGATATAATGTGGCTAAGGAATCCATTTCGTAGATTAAGTCAAAATGAAACTGTGGATATTCAGATGAGTTGCGATCAATTCAATGGAAATGAATGGTCCCATGCTAATCTAATAAACACAGGCTTCTACTTTGTAAGATCAAATAACAAAACCATTGCTTTGTTCGAAACTTGGTACACAATGAGAAATGACACAGAGTACATTAAGATGAAAGAACAAGATGTACTGAAATCCCTTATCAGTAAAGGTATATTGAGTAACTTGGGGTTGAAGGTGAGGTACTTAAGGACAGTTTATTTTAGTGGATTCTGTCAAGACAGTAGACGTTTTGGAATGGTAACTACAGTTCATGCAAATTGTTGTCGTACGATAAGTGCTAAGGTTTCTGATTTAACAGCTGTGCTTAGAGACTGGAGAAAATTGAAAATCTTGATCACTGATTGGAATAGGTTAAGAAGGTCCAACAAGACCACTGTCAATGGAGTTTCGACCCATAGATGGTCACAGCACAGAGCATGCATTGATTCTTGGAATGGTTTTGATAATGGGAATATGATTTAGTTTTTGTTGTTTGTTCATACCGGAAATATGTTTGCAACATTTTATGATTATAGAGATATATATATATATATTCTTTGTAAAATTCCACTGTGCTGAAATAAAAAGAAAATTTATTGGAGCTCATTTGAAGGAAAACATTCCGCGCCTTGTGCTAGCTATATAGGAGGCACAGGGTGGTGTGTTTGCTTGTGCACAGTGCAGACATGATTGTGGCTTATGTGCATTACGAAGCTTTCAGGAATTTGTAAATATTTATCTTACATATGCATCACTTTGTGATCAGATTATTAATGTTTTGTTCATCAAATTCTCTACAACTGCGTGAAAGTTGAATCAACACATTGGGATTAGACGATTATTCATCAAATATATAGAGACTAGAATAGCGGAAATCAACACGGTAAAGCAATCTCTAAATTTCAACCACACAAAGAACATCTTTTTTTTTCCCATCAAAATAGAACAAATAATAGTCAACATGTCGAAACATGATTTTATCTTCTGTACATCAAACAGATATAGTAAGAACCAGAAAAGAATCCTCTCGTTAACCAAATCAAGATGCTAGAAAACACACAACACAAGGAGACCAGAAACTCCTGAGAGAAGAGCAATCATCAGTGATCAAAGAAATCTAAGAGTTCCTAGTTCAGAAAAGAAGAAATAGAAGAAAGATGTCAAGAGTTAGGGAAGTCTGGCTAAAGAATGTGGCAGAGTTTTGGCCTCCTACGTTGTTTCTTGGGCTTCGGTGGATGGAGAACAACCTTGATTGCAGCATCAAATACTGCCTTCACATTCTGCACACCAAACAAGAGTTGCGTTTACTTGTTAACACCAACTATTTGAACATCGAGCATGATTCATATAACCTTTACAACTTCTAAATCACATGCAAAAGAAGCAACCATTTGGTGGTAGATCAATGATGGCATCGTCCAATTGGAATTAAAACCTTTTTATCTTACATATCAAAGGGTTATTTCTCATAGGCAAGAGTGGCCGCTGGGGCATTTCAAATGCGAAATTCTAAATGTCGAGGGAAAGAGCGAGGAAACCAGCGAGGAAAAATAGGTGGCGGGGGGTGAACCGTTCACCCCCCTCGAGATGTTTTCGGCGTGCGCATCTCGAGGGGGGGTGAACGGTTCACCCCCCCGCCACCTCCTTTTCCTCGCTGGTTTCCTCGCCCTTTCCCTCGACACATAGAATCACTCATTTCAAATATATGCAGATGATGCGTTTCAAATTCTACTATGGAAATTGTAATCCCAAACCATGGGATCCCCATCGCAATATGACAGGTGTTTTTATATTCTTCTAGTCAACCTAGCCATCCCTTTTAATTTTCATAATCAATCATGGAAAATTTTATCTTCTCCCATGAAGTGGTGTTCTTAGCAAACTAACAGACTCTTAAAATGAGCACAAAGCAGCAGCTGATAATCGTCAACTTTAAATAACTCTCAGTATTAAGAACCTCCAACATACCTAAAAAATAATAATTTAACACTTCATAAATCTTCATGCATTATCCCATTTCTATGTCAGTAGACTCAGCTGCAACTTTAACAACAGATTATCAACACTGGACCCTATCATGCATGGTTCTGTATGTATAAGCTTGCGGTCTATGCCAATCAAAATTTAACTAGGCCATCATAATAAATGGGTTTGGTATCTTTATATGAATGCAACAAATAGACAAACCTGCTGATTCTTTGAGCTGCACTCTACATATGCTAATGCACCTATCTGTTTCTTTAGTTCTTCACCCTGAAATACCAAAATGATCATAATTATCAGTATATCGGCATTGTGGTTTGCCTTCAACATCAGTCATGATATAAGACCTAAAATTCTGTAATAAAAAAAAAGAGAGAGAAAAAAAAAGGAGATAGTACATTCTCATCATTTAAGAAAATGTCAGTGGATTAACGGTGGCATAAAACATGTCAGTAATGAAAACATACCAAAAAGGAAAATTGAAATAATATAGGTTTACCAACATGACTTGCATTACACATACGTGGTTTCTACGTCCATTTCTCGACAATTTCAAAGATCAAGGACAGATTATAGAATTATCAAATAAATATTAAAATAATACTTGATTCTTAACTGAAGCCTACTGAGAAAATGGACTCTGTGAAGACAAAACTGAGCTCATTCAAACCAATTTAAATTCAACATAGTGAATTAGAAACAACTTTTCCAATACATCTTAAGAAGTTCAAAATAAAAAGAATTAACTGTTCAAAGATACCTGTGCTGTTGAAATTGTACACGCTCCAGGGTGATTGATATAGAACTGCTTGTCTTCTCGTAGATCTGTCAGCCCAAATGCCATCAGTAAAGGCATACAATACAGCTTAATGGAAAACAATCTTGATTCTCTTTTTTTTCCTCAGCAATATCAACCAAATCAATCCCGTCTTTGAGTCAGACTAACAACTCAAACACCAATTCACATGCAAATACATATTTTCCACATCGAATGCTATCTAAACTCAAGAAAGACAGAGCTTATTAACTATCTGCCTGGATCACGGATTATGCCATGCCAGAAGATGCATAAGCTTTAAATGATATAATAGACATAAGTGAGCATCAAGTTGTGCGATGAAATTATTATATATCAATTTTTTTTTCTTTATATGCAACTTACATATCAGGATTTACGGAAAAGTGAATAAACACTCATTTTCAATCTTTATAACAAGATCACACTTGCAATATCATATGTCTATTACTTGACAAGCTCATGTTGGAAGAATGAATGTATTACCTAACTTTGTGCCCACAAGAACAATGGGTACAGATGGGGCATAATGTCTGAGCTCCGGGACCCACTATTCGAACAGGAAGGACAGAGGAAAAGAAGAAGAAAATATGTTAGAACATGATTACTCCTAAGATTCCACCATCTTTGCCAGACCATTGAGAAAACCAAAAAAAATTAAGGAGAGAAAAAGAAGGAAAACTTACTTTTTTTGTTATATTCTCAAAGCTAGGCCTGCTGATGAGGGAGAAAGCAAGGAGGAAAACATCGGCCCCTCTATAGCTAAGTGGTCTGAGTCTGTTATAGTCTTCTTGACCTACATAAGAGATTTTTTTTTTTTAAATTTTAAATTCTTTACTTACATGAAGATACTGAATCACGACTATCAATCCATATTTTAATTTATTTATTGTGTCGTGAGCAAAATTATGAACAAACTGCAATGTTTCAATATTTCTCAGGACTTAAACTAGTAGTAAAACTTGATGATGAAAACAATTTCTACTTAAAGCAGTAGCAAAGTTTTCTTCAAGAAAAAAAACTAAACAAAAATAAACATCGTTTGAAACAAACACATCATAAGCTATTATTTGATTTCAGGAGTGGGATTGTACTTGTTAAGTTGATTCTTTACACACACTCATTATCCATGTAATCGTAAGTTACCTCGTGTGCACCATGTCCTAACCATATACACAATAGGATTTTCCTAACATCAAATGAACTTCAATAATTTTTTCATTTGACATTTTAACCTTACAAAATGTCACAAAGTTGACAAAATGCTACTCAAACACCACTAATTGGGTAAACATATTGATAAAGTCATGAAAGTCTTCAGAATTATCTGAACCACAAGGATAATTGACTTAAAAGTGAAATCCAAGAGATGCATTTAGATCAAATACAGAGTATGAGGAGGAGAAAAACAGATCAGGAAGAAATCCAAAGACTGCAGCACAGTAGTGATATCAAAACCAAAACATGGGCTTAATTATTGGGCAATGGCATTGCAGATAACATTAATTTCTTCTACTTGGGGCTGAATGGGAACAATGCATTGTTAATTACAAGAGATTATATCAACTTTTTACACAAAATTGATCTTCTAACTGGGGGTGACAGAACATAATTTGATCAAGAAACAGTGTGTTCTCATACTTCCATAGTGAGATCACAGAGAAATTACCTGCAGTATCCCAGAGACCAAGACTGATAATTTGTCCATCAACCAGAACACTTGCACTAAAGTTGTCAAAAACAGTTGGAACATAGTCCTGTAAAAGGAAATGAAAACCTATTAAATCAAAAGAGAAAGAGATCATGAACCCCAAACATACATAAATACATACATCTCCAAATGCCAAGAGAAACAAAAGGGGTATTAAAGAAAAGATAATAGAGTACAGTGGGGAAGGTGTTGCTTGTGTAGGAAATGAGAAGACATGTCTTGCCCACAGCTCCATCTCCAACTGTAACACATTTGATGAACTTTGAAGAAGTGCTCATCTCATTTAATCCCCACAAAAAAAAATTACTATATACCCTTTAAACTGAATTATGTCTCTATGAAAAAGAAGATGATGAAGAAGAAGAAGAAGAAGAGGAATGAAGTTTTGGTTTGGTTGGGTTGGGTTGGGTTTATAGTTTCTATAAAAAGGAGTTCAATTGGAATGAGCTTTAAGGGACACTTTGCAGAGATTTCTCTATTCCTCTTTACTTTTGTTTGTTGCAGAGTGGGGTGGAAACTGTAAAAAGGAAGAAAAAACACTTTAATTAGAGATTTAGATTTTAAAAGGTGAGAAGGAAAGAAAGTGCTGTGATGAGTCTGTTTTTGAGCTGTCAAAGAGAGGCAAACATGGAAGAAAAAAACAAAGGCAAAGGAAATGAGTAGTGAGTGAGTCCCCCCTAACCCCTTGACTTTGGAATGATTGACCCTCTGACCCACTCTGTGGCATTATTTCACCATATACCAGAAGAAAGATTTATCAACATTTATTTACAATTTAAGAGAACGGGCAATCCCCCATGCGCTCTAGCTCCACGAATACGTAAGGGGGAGAGGGTTGTTGGAGGGCTTGAGGGCATGTTGACCGGTCACTGCAATTTTACTTGATAAAGCCCCTCCGTTCTTTTTCTTATTCTCTTCGCTTGCAAATTCCAACGGAGTGTGACTTCTTCTCATTTGTGAGCTTCAAACCCTCTTCCTTTCGTTATTTTAGGTCCAAAGAGTTTTGATTTTTTTTTTCCGATTTTCGTTAGTATAGATCTTTGAAATCCATTTGAAATTTCCCAGTTGGCATCCGTTTGGAATTATTATCATTCGTACACACTAAGTGTTTGACAAAATGTTTTATAAATGTGGAAGAAGATTTTGATTCCAAATTCTAGTCCAGCTTAAATTCAAGTTACGATGATGGTGTTCTTAATTTACTACTGGAAGAGTAAGAAATGCACCAAAATTATATGTTGTTATTCCAATCGAAGGCCTTGTCAATGGAGGTAATTGAATCACTTCAATGTCGTTCAGGAGCCTTTAAGCATCGATATTTGCAAGAGAACTGTGAGAGAGTTTTTTTTTTTTTGAAAGGTAAGTGTGCCGTCGGTAGGTATAGAATCCAATACGTGAGGATTAAACCATCATAACCTTAACCATCCAACCAAGCTACCATTGGCTAGTGAGAGAGTTTAGTATATACAAGATGCATATGAGTGTAGTATCATTTAGATACGTGTGATAAAATCTTCCATTTGTATTCTTCCATCTTAATAGTGAAGTAATCCTCTTTGCCCTGTTGACACAGGCAAATTTGTCGAACCATGTTACATCATTTTTGTGCACATGTTATTACTTTACTTAACATTGTCTTGATTACATTCCACGTTTATTACCTTCAACTACAACTATCAATTGTATTTTGCCTCCATCACGCTTTCGCTAGGGGCAACATAGACCAATGAGATTATTCTGCATTTAGTAATCGTTCATTCATATCCGCACGTTCATTTAATTTCTTTGAGACACTTCGTCGCGAGCTTCGAATTTATCAGAAGGATCTACCACATCAACACCTATGAGTTCATGTTATAATACATTTTCTTTCATTTATTTGAAGCCAAATGCATGTCCTTTGAAACAACATATAATTTTTGCATACTTCATGACATGTTTGCTATAGTTGAAATGACACTAAAGAGAAGATATAGAACCAATATTTAATCTTAATACTAATAAAAATGGGAAAAAAAAGAGAGGAGAAATGATTTTTTTTTTCATTTTTAATACGTATTGATTTATCAACCTCTATATGCATGGTTAATGAACAAATTGAAATTTAACGAATGTGTGACTGAATTTTAGTTTTATAGTTTATAGATGTTGGTTACTAGTGTTCTTTCATTCAATAGAGTCGAAACATCTCAAACTACCGATGCAATAAAGAGTTAGTGCAATCGAACTAAATAGTCTGATACATGTAGCAACTCCAATCAATAAACAACATGTTCTTTCATATTTGAAAAACAAGTCAAAGAAACATCATTTCCCCTTGGGTGGAAGAATGTGCAAGTCGCCTTCATGGGGGGTGCCACTGCCATTGCCAACGATCAAGTATTTGATCAATATTTTCAGCACATGTAGCACGATATGTATCTGCAGAACTCTGTACATATAGCAAAAGGAAGCCGCAGGTGGATGTCAGGAATTATGAATTCTTTTAGAAGTTCAAGAAACGTTTCCCATCATAACTCACTTTCAGCCTGAAAACTGCTGAAGCCACAAGGAGCTTATTGTTGTTAGTTGTTACCATCAATACCATATGCAGTCATTAGGACTCCTAATTTTATCAGAATGGTGTCAATTTGTAATATTGGAAATAAGTTCGAAATGCATTAACACAAGGAAGAAGTGCCCAGAAAAATGTACAGGAATGAGTTGTCCTTATCGCAACCAAGCTTTGTCAGGCATCCACTTAGTTTTAACTGTTGAATCAACCCAGGGAGAAAACTGTATGAATCTTCAAACACCATGAGTTTAGACTCGTTAGCATCATTATAAGATATCTCAATGCCGAACCCATCACGTATGGCAAAAATTATTTCACTTGGTGTCATATTTGGGTTCATGTTGTCTGATTGTATCCTTGATGCTATTCACTTTATAGTTGCCTGGCTTTGATCAGCATTGTATCGGAGAACTGGGCATGTATGAAGGTTATGATATTTTGTCACTTTGAAAGAGCATAAACCACGTACTTGTTTAGCCTTCATATGCCAATTACAACTTTCACTTCTACATTTCACAACCACCCCAGATTCAGTCCTTTCAATTAGCTTGTATTCACGTTCTGTTCTCTTTTCCAAGTATAAAGAGCTTGAATGTGTCTGCATCTGGAAACTCTTGATCCACAACAAAATCAATATTCCAAGGTAATGGTCAGGGGCGGAGAGGGGGGCAAAAAATAAATCACGGATAATTTGATTTTTAAAATAAATAAATAAATATGATTAAAATAAAGTTTCAAAAGTAGTGCAAGATAAAACATATTTTATGTGTCAATGTTGTTGCACATTGAATTTTAGTAGAAACTCTACAAGTTCTCATGTTCATAGGGTTTACCAAACCAGACCCGAAGGCTACAATATTGTTGCCACTTAATATCTTTTGCATTATAATCCATGCACGAAAGCTATATAACTAACTCTATAGGATTTACCAAACCAGGCTCGAAGGCTACAATATTGTTGTCACTTAATATCCTCGTCGCCTCTATCTCGCAGGGAAACTTACTTTCACTCCGATCCGTTGTCTCCACCTTGCATGAAGATGACTTATCCACGACGAAGCACATGTGCTTCTAATAATTAGGTGAAAACTCACAAAATCTTAACTGGTGAATTTCAAACCTGCGACCACTTTCAAGGAGAGTTGATGTCCGATCAACTGAGCTACAATTGGTGGACAATTGTTAATATTAAGAACGTTGCCTTCCAATTGCTTAGCTGAAGCAGACTACTGTGAAGATTGAAGAGTGTCGATGAGGAGCAAACAAGCAAGAGAGAGAGACCACGTCCATAAATCGATATTTGTCTAATCGAAATCGTATTGTGCGATTGGAGAAATTAATCTCCAATGAAATTGTCTTGTGTGATTGGAGAAAATCAATATTTGTCGAAATTGTTTTAGGCAATTGAGAAGGTGGAGAGGTGAACTTGCGAAGGCTTGCGAACTTGTGAAGGGTTTGCGATTTTGTTTATATTTGCATTTTATTATCTATGAGAATGAGCAATCTAAAATTTAAAAGGGGGGGGGGGGGGGGGGCAAAATTACAAATATTGTTAATTTAGTGGAGTTTCTTAAGGTAGATCCGCCCATGGTAATGGTGTTTCAATATCAGAATCATTAGTGACACATGGTTCAGAATCAAGAGAACTGTGCACAATTGCGTGAGTACTGAACTTTTCCTTCCTACCAAAAACAAGAACAAAATCAAAAGAATCGCATGATGTCGGAAAGTATTCATGCTACATGTTGAACAAGTTTTTTTTTTTTTTTTTTTTTTAAAAGGTGAGCATGGTTGGAGCCCTGAACTTGTGATACCATACATACTGAGCTTACACGGCTGGGCATTTTAGATGGAAGTGGAACTGAATCAAAATTCTCATTTCAGTCCTCAGTTCCAATTCCTAGAACCCGCCGGTTAACTGGCCCGGCCCAACCCAGGTAGAGAGACGAGAGGAGGTGGGGTGTGGGCTGGTAGAGAGTAGAGAGAGAAGAGGAAAAAAAATCTTACACTGGACTGTAAGGGATTGACGGAGACCGGCCTAGCCCTAAATTTTGATTACCTGGTCTCACCTTGTCTGGGCTCGGTACTTCGATCCGTTTTTTGTTGAAAGTTTCAGTCCGGTTACCTGGAACGACCCAGCCCAATTTGCCACCATTATCATCACACAATTCCTCTAAACAAACCCTCCCTGTGTGATGGATATCAACAACTAAATGGGATTTCTTACTTCCCTATAACAAAAATAATAACTGCTAAACAAACCCCATTGAACAAGCCAAAGGAGTTATGGTCGAGTGGTTAAGGCCTTGTGGGATTTATCCCCAGGTCCTTGCTTCGAGATCCTCCGGCGGCATATTTTCTATCCTATCAAACACCGGCTTGCCTTTAAAAAAAAAAAAAAAAAAAAACCCATTGAACACAATCATCTTGCAAATAAATATCAAATTTAACTCACATATGTTTCGGATATTCTTCAAATGGATTAGATGCTAATTCCTCCAATGCCTTGGCTTTAGCCTTTCCAGCCTTGTTATATGATATCTGAATGCCAAATCCATTACCAATGGTACTAATAATTCTGCTCCGCGTCATATCTGGATTTTTGTTAATGCCTCCTTGTATCTTTGAAGCTATCCACTTAATAGTTGCCTGACGACGATCACTGTTACATGGAAGAACTGGGCATGTATGCTGGTTATGATAATTTGTCACTTTTAAAGCATGCAAATCACGTATTTGAGTAACCGCTATATGCCAACTACAACCTGCCCTTCTACACTTCATTGTCAACCTAGACTTATTTGTTTTAACAGGCTTATATTCCCGTCTTGTTCTCACTGCCAAATCCGAAAGAGTGCACCTAAATGTATCTGCATTTGGAAACTCTTGACCGACAACAAAATCAATATCATACTGGAAAAACAAAAGGATTAGAAGAGTGCAGTCCTTCGTGTTATGTTTCTTCAAATGCAAAAGCTGATAAAAATTGCAACTGAATGAAGGTAAAAATAAAATAAAACTACCAACAACAGCTATTGTTTTATTTGGGGAAGGATTCCTAGAACATTTTTTTTTCAGAAATTGAGCAGGGGTTATTTAGGATCCCCAAACCTGAATAAAAATTCCAGCATTACATTCTCAAGTAGGTTTTGCCTATTCTATCTTCATGAACAATGTTTTTCAAGTCCCAAATGAGCTTGGAATGTTCTCTATAAATTCAGAAATCGGCAGCAGACTCGCCAGCTTATCTGCAATCCTATTGGTTTCCCTGTAGTCATGACTAACATTGTATTGGTCGAGTTGGCCCAACATGCTCTTGATTCTTCTAATGACGTGCCTTAAGTTCCTTGCTGTATTCATATCTTTGGTTAAGTACTCCAGAACTGTGGTGAAGTCTGTTGAGATATCGAGCTTCATAAGGTTGTACAATCTAGTTAGTTTAAGCTCAGCTTCATAAGGTTGTACAAAATCAATATCATACTGGAATGATGTATCGGTCCCGGCATCATCAGTGAAACATGGTTCAGAATCATTAATACCTCTGTGCAAATTTCCAATGACTCTAGAGGGAGACGACCTTTCTTGCCTGTAAAATAAAATATATCATACCTCAAATTAGTAATCTTACAGACTGAACTAACAAATGTATTGGAGACAGATTTCTCTAAAAATTATAGGAATTTCCCTATTGCCGGAATTATCACAACTGATATCTTTAAACAATTCTCAATGATGGACATTAGGCATGTTAATGGACAGTAGCATAATAACTATAATAGTGTATATCTGCAATTCATCCAAAGGTTTCGTGTTGTACATTTCCATTATTTCCCTCGGGGCATTTGTGTTATCATGAAAGTTAAGTAAAAGATTTATGGATTCTGAGAGTATTTTAGTCTTTTAATACAACAATCTTACCAAGCAATTTTTTAGCTCACAAAAAAGTTTCAGAGGTTTTAAACATATATATATATTTCCACAAGGATACATATGTATCTTATGGAAATAATTTCGTATACAGGATATTAAGGAAATATTGACATTTGTACCTTTGGGTAGTAATCACTGTAACAGATGGCTCTTGTTTGATAATATATGCCCTGATGAATTTAGAATGGTCAAGCACATAGCTTAGCGATTTATCACCATCCACATCAACAGCAATAAGCGTTTCTTGATCAAAACAAAGCCCGCACTTGATCTTGAACTTGAAATCATCTGATGAAGGCAATTGTATCATATCTGGTATCTTTTCGTTGAATTCTTTGAAGCCTATGGTGTTTGATACATTTTCTGCTTTTTTGTTACCACCTTCATATTTAGCATTTCTATCCTCATTGATTAGCTTTCCATCATAAAAGCAGATTAGCGGAATATTCCCAGTACCCATAGTACTCTACAAAACTGCATACCACAAGACAATTCAAATAAACGAAAACTTCAAAGTTGATGAGTTTAAAAACGGCATTTGAAACTATATACTTGATCTGTTTAAGTCTCGATTGTAATTAAGTTGGCAATATGGTGTAGAAATCCACTCACTACTTCATAGTAAAGAAACAATACCTCCATTTTTATAGTTTGTATCCCCACACTATGGTGCAAACAATCTCTATAATTCTTATCTAAACTGTTACAAACTATGGGGGTGTTCGTCTTTGCATCTAATGAGACTAAGAGGTCTGATTTGTTTAAACAATCCGATGTGGCTAAAACTTGTAGCGTTTGTTTCAGCTTCTAACTAGACCCTAATGGTTGTAAACCCCTAGGTAGTACGAGGCAACTTAAACGTCAGAAATTTTTATGCAACCTCTTAATTAGCTTCTATTTCAGATGTTTCTTTTTTCAAAAAAAAATTGCTGGCAAAGGCAAACTAGTAACATCAGTAAAATTTTCTTTTACTTCTGAAGGTAGAAGTTACCTGGTGACAAAATCTATAACTATTAACTAGAGACCAAACCAAGCAATCCTTGCAACCTCTAATTAGAGGATAACTAACCTCTTACAAAAATCAGACACCCCCATAACTCAGATTGAAAATTTCTCAAATATAATCTTCATCATCATAAAACACTCCAGTCCAATCCATGCATTTTGATATATTTTCTGAATGTACAGTAACACAAAACATCAGATTGCAAAAAGTTTACCTCTTTAATTGGAATTGGAGATTACTACTGATTCCACCACTTCACGAGCTGCTGCTGCCTAGCCTAACCTAGCTATTGTTATCTGAAAACAAAACAACAGACATCGATCTCTAAAGTGTAGAGACATAAAATTTAGGAGGGAAATAAGAGATAGTGAGTTGTGTAGAGTAGAATGACTTCTCTACAGAGTCAACTATAGCTAGAGATACAAAAAGACATGTATGTCTCATGCAATGCTTCGACGGAGTTACAAAGGCCACCCACATAAGTGGAGTTTATGTCTAATATGTTTATTTATTGAGATTATTGTTATTATCATCTTAATTCAAAGAGGATCTTCTCAAATTGAGATTATTGTTATTATCATCTTAATTCAAAGAGGATCTTCTCAAATTGAGATTATTGTTGTTATCATCTTAATTCAAAGAGGATCTTCTCAAATTTGGCTTCCCATCAAAGTGTCTTCTTCTATGGCTAATGTTTTTGGACATTTCAAGGTGTCTTTCTTTTGTCATCCCATCGTACAAATTTCTTTGTTTCAAGTGCCTCTGTGATTATCAGTTTTTGTCTTTTTTTTATGGTTTCAATTGCCTTAGTTGGACATCCTTTTTGGAATCCCCTTATAGAATTGACTCAGCTAAAAAAGCACAACAAAATTCAACACAAAACAAAAGAGTATAAATAACAATCTGAACCAGAGTGTGTGAAGCAACATATATCATCTACACTTCAAAACCCTTTAAAGGTCTAACTGAGGATGCCAGTACCAGTACCTCCAATTATCCATTTGGCAAGAAGGGCGCAGAATGACCATCGCTGTAGAAGAAGAAGAAGAAGAATAAATGAACAACTACCATATAGTGGATGGCAGAGTGGAGCCGTATTTGGGCAAGTGCTCTCATTCATATCAAACCTCATTACACAAAGAAGTAGTAGCAAGTATCCTTTGGGAACACATCCATTCTCAATGACCTTATCCATTCTTGCTCTACTAGTAATGTTTTTCATTTCTTTGGTTCTTCTTATTCATCCCAATCTCAGTATGAGGACTAAGCGCGCTTTCACCTACATCTCCATTTTGTCAGGGAGTTTGGGTTTGAGTTTGGCAGTAACAATTGCTCTCTACGACAAGTTTGGTTGGGTTTCATATCTTTTGTGCCTTGTCCCGGCTGTAGTAGTCCTACTCAATCCGCTAACACTCATTGTCTGGTCCTTATACATGAGATTTGAACAAGAATTCATTCGAGGTTCACTCACCCCTCACAGCCAATCTCATTTGACAGAGCAAAGGGTACCTGTGTAATGTTAATGTTGGTCCTATAAGCTTTTCAAAAAAAAAAAATGTTGATCCTATATCCATGCTGTTTTACCATAATTGTTAAGTCCCTGTGCTAATACTATCTAGTAAAGGATCAATACTGAATAATTGGTTATGGTAGAAAAATGTGTCATCAACAATGTTGAAAATGTACTTCTAGTCAGTCCCTTCAATTTTCCTATGAACACGATGACTGAAAAAAATTTCCAAAAAACAATACATGGTACCTTAATGTGGAGGAAAGAGGACTTTGGGTTTGATGTGGCATATTATTTTGTTCAACATACTGAACAAGTCGAACTTCATTATTAGAAGACCAAGAGATCATCCTCTCAATTATTAAGGCAAACATTTTTATGTATTATTTATTACCATTATTATTTGAAATTAGTTTATCTTTATCAAAATGAAAGAGTTTAATTTGAAAAAGGCCCGTTCATCGATCATCTAGCTAACACCCTCCCTCATGCAATGCGTGGAATGCAGATGTGAGAAGGGTGGGTAAATAAACCTATGGGCTTAACTCGACCCTAAAACTGGCTTGCAAGGTGAGGATTGCCCAAGAGCTTATATACAGGTCTTATTTTTGTCCTTGGCCGATATGGACATTCTAACTAACACTAATGAATCAAACTCTTTCTTTAATTGGAAAAACAAAAGGATTAGAAGAGTGCAGTCCTTCGTGTTATGTTTCTTCAAATGCAAAAGCTGATAAAAATTGCAAATGAATGAAGGTGAAAATAAAATAAAACTACCAACAACAGCTGTTGTTTTATTTGGGGAAGGATTCCTAGAACATTTTTTTTTTCAGAAATTGAGCAGGGGTTATTTAGGATCCCCAAACCTGAATAAAAATTCCAGTATTACATTCTCAAGTAGGTTTTGCCTATTCTATCTTCATGAACAATGTTTTTCAAGTCCTCCGCAAATGAGCTCAGAATGATCTCTATAAATTCAGAATTCGGCAACAGACTCACCAGCTTATCTGCAATCCTATTGGTTTCCCTGTAGTCATGACTAACATTGTATTGGTCGAGTTGGCCCAACATGCTCTTGATTCTTCTAATGACGTGCCTTAAGTTCCATGCTGTATTCATATCCTTGGTTAACTACTCCAGAACTGTGGTGGAGTCTGTTGAGATATCGAGCTTCATAAGGTTGTACAATCTAGTTAGTTTAAGCTCAGTTTCTATCCCTTGAAGCTCATGTTTAATAACAGTTTGTCCATTGGTTGCTCCTGAGCAAGTTGCCACCACAGCACCAGTGTCATCTCTTATTACTGCATCGTATCCTCCCCTAGCGCCCTGAAGTGAACCATCTGAATTAACCTTATACCAGCCTGCATTCGGTCTTTTCCACTTGCATTTTATCGGCCTCGTTAACATGTACTTTGCATCCAGGCTCCACTTGTTAAACAACTGCCTACTCTGCGCACTATCCTCGACTATAAGCTCCTCAGAATTGAGCTTCAGTCTGATGTCTGTATATATGCGCTTGACTAGTTCGCTTCCTGGACAGACTTGCGGCTCATACAACCTCTTGTTCCTCTCATTCCATATTGCATAAACCGTAGCATTCAGTGCAATCTTCTTTAACTTAGCAGTGTTGCTATTTCCTGCAAAGTGTTGACCACACCATTGTAACTCCTCTTCCCAACCTGAAACTTGTCTCGAGTAATTCAGGTATTGCAATATGTTTTCCCATACTAACTTAGAATAAGTGCAATAAAAGAAGAGATGCTTATCAGTTTCGCTATCCTGGTTGTATAAGGTGCACGTATCAGATTGCGCTAATCCCCATTTCTTGAGTCTACTTAGAGTTTTAAGTGCACCATGAAGCAATACCCATGTGATAAAACTATGTTTGGGTATGTTTCCTTTGAACCAAACCACCTGTTTCGATGCCTTATGGCTTCATAGGTAGATTTCATCGTAAATAATCCAGTATTCCTTACAGTTCATAGTACCTCATCATGTCGACTACCATCCAATTCAACATCACCAAGATAGCTTGCAATTTCAGTGACTGAGTTGCCCGCACTATGCGGAATACTCCAAGCTTTCTCACTAATAATGGCAGAGACTTTAGCATTCTTATGAAGAAAAGAATCATATTGCAACTCTTGCGGGAATCTATCAAGCAGAATACCTAAGGGGTGCCACGGATCTTTCCTAAATAGCATGCTTTCACCGTTGCCAATAGAATGTAATGTCAGATGGGATGCCTTATCCCTGCATTCTAAGATTCTACGCAACACCATGAGGCCTCTTTTGGGGGTTTCATGATCCAGAAGTCTTTGTGTTTAATCAAATACTTCTTGACCCATTTGACCCAAATTGAGTCTCATTGAGAGATTATGCTCCATATGTGCTTTATAGTTGCTGCTTCATTCCCCATCCTTATATTCCTTATTCCTAGGCCTCCTTCAATATACGGATAACATATCTTGTCCCAACTCACCATAGCTTTTTTGGTAGATACATAGGATTGCACTAATGCAGTCCAAAGTTTGTTTAGGAAGTCCATAACAAGCTGTCCAGTAGATGTGCATGCTTGCCAAAACTGCTGTAATAAGGACTAGTCTTCCGGCATAGGTAAGGAACCTATTCTTCCAAGAGTTAACCTTCTTCCTGATTTTGTCTAGGATTGGAGCACACTGATGGTGAGATAGATACGACGAAATCATAGGGAGGCCAAGATACCTTACAGGAAGGTTGCCAATTGGAAACTGAAGTTGTTCTGTGATCCTCACACATTCCTGGTCCGAGACTCCCGACAATTTTCCTAGAACATCTATCATTACCTTAGCAAATTCTACACAAATGAAAGCCAAATTTCATATACATATGATATTAGGAATAAAGGCATGTGACTCCAAGAATATTACCCTTTGTTTGAAGCAAAATAGCCAGGAAACTTGTAGAACCAGAAACTTGTATGTTATTCCATTGAACAGTGTATGAAAACAAAAACTCTTAACATAATCAAGGGTTAGATTGTTAAAGACTACCTTTTTGGTAGCCGAAGACATTCCGATGCTTAAGTCAGTAATTTTGTAGGATAGAACTTAATTTAGACAAAGTTTTGTTAAACTTGCATATCTTTGTTGAATGTTTCATTTACCTTATATAATAGTCGTTATTAATTATCTGCGTGACTTAAGCTGTAAAGCTTGATGAGGGGAGAACTCTGTAATAATCTCCTCTTTTATGGAGATACGTCATCGAGGGAGTAACTTTCGCCATGACTCGTTTCTTTCGTAATATTTCTCCTCTTTAATGGAGAGATTCATTGGGCTTGAATTTGGGTCTTTGACTATGATCTGTTCTGAATTACCTTTTTGGGCTTTAATGGCTGCATCCGCCTTTTGGGCCTTTGCAAATCGACTCTGAAACCTCGTGATAATTGATTTTGCCACATGTACGGTCGTGATGATAGTCTTATTTGATGTATGATCAGATAATTCTCACCTTATTCAGAACCGTCACTCCCATTCCTTCAATATCAGACGATATGAATTGTCTATGTATAAAAATGTTTCGTTGTTAGAACTTCGACCTTGAATTCATAAAAGAAGCAAAAAACTAAACTTGGTTGATGACATATTTCTCCAATGTTTCCCAACATCAAACTTTATGAATTATACAAAATTAGTAAGAACACAAGATACTCCCTTGCTTTCTCAATTAATCATACCATCAGATAAAAACTTACCAGTCTAAATAAAATCTAAGCACATTCAAGTTAATATCACAAATGACCTTGTATGATGTATTGAATGAAACACTTGAACAAGCAACAATAAAACCAGATATAGACCACAACAAACATATAATCCCACCACCAAGAGGCAATAACTATAGAAACTAGTAGTTGAAAGGATGTCCATGTAACCTATATATCAGATATAAACTTCTAAGAGATGTAAAAAGTGTAAACCTAAAAATGTCTGAAAATCCAAATAATAAAATCGAGACAGTGTCTTGTTCATGCAAACCTCTAAAGGAACTAACAAAACTCTTCCAAACTTCTGGTGGATTTAGTACTAAAATGAAACAAATCAGACATAAATGAGCTTAGATTTCAAGCCCATTAAGGAAAATCCAGTCTTGGAAACTGCTATAGTACTATCTTAACCTCATAAGTTTGGAAGAGGGGTAGAGTTAGTCCGATCACGTGTGAACCATTCTCCCAGACACAAATCATTGTTTTCGAACTAGGCTCTCTAGAATTTTTCATAATTAACAAAGGGATACTTAAAAACCTCAAAGTAGATCATTAGCATTAACCATTCAAACCAATTGATACCTACATATGCCAGTGAAAAAAAAAGTTTAAACCATTTTCTTACTCTTGAAATGAAATTCCTTAAAAGTTTAAAATGCATAACTTATTTAGTATTTAAGAGTTTAAAATGCATAACTTATATTATTAAATTCGAAATTCCAATAGAAACTTTTTACGTTTTTTCTATAGAAAACGAAACATTGCACAAAATATTTCTTAAAATTGGTGGAATCGAAGTGCAAGTCTATTCTAAGGTAAAAATATATATTATAACTTTAAGGTAAAACTTAATCAAATTTTTGAATCAATTGGAAAAAAAAATTCAAATGCCGAGAGTGAGTTCTCCAACATGAAATTCAGGGTTTTCGTTTGAATGTGCATTAAGATGTCCGTATCAATTTTTTTTTTTTTTCTATTATGATCGGTGTCTCATTTCTTTGAAAATATGGAAAGTACTAACGATGTGAAATACATTAAACGATTTTAATAATAAATATATTTTTTAATTTGTAGCATTTGTATTGATCATTTTCAATAGAAATATCTTCAAAAATGGATTTCAACAATACCAAATTTACCCAAATTCGATAACCAAGTAAATAATTATAAAAATTTTAATTTTGAGAAAAAAAAAAGTTTTCTCGCCTGACCACATATACATTCCACCAAAAAATTTAACCATTTTTTCATTTTCGTTGTCTATCTACATGTTTTATAGATATTTCCCAACTTTCAACCCTAGTTATCTTTTATCTCCAATTCATAATGAAGAGAAAAACACTTAGTTGATTTTTGTAAGATAGATCCACAATTAAAATTTTATACATATACTTCCAATTTATTGCTGCCAATATTTGTGCATAAATCTTGTAGTTATTAAAAGATTTTTTTAGTTATTACCCTTTTTTTTCCTCAATTCACCTCTCCCGCATTTCACAAGTACAGTTATTCCAACTATTTACTAGTTATTTTTCCTTTTTTCTTCCCATCACAACAAATTAATTAACCCTGATTTTACTTTGAAATGTTTTTTTCCACAACTCCAACTCTATTATATTATTATTTTTCATTTCTTTTGAATCAAACAGGAATAGCATTAAACAAGGAGTCCATATTTTCATGTTCACTTATTTTTTAACTTTCCAATAATGGCAAGTCAAACTTCTCTTCTTGAATCTCCTAACAACTACAAGTTAAGCTTCTAGGTAGTGACGAAGCCAGAATTTTTGTTGAATGGGAAGGAGGAGTGATGAATCATAGTTAATTAATGATAATATAATGATTAATTTTTTAACATATTTTTTAATTTTAAATAATACATAAATAACTAAACAAAACACTAATTGATAAACAAAAAAACTCCATTTAATCTATTGGGGAAGAAAATGGATTCAAGAAGACACTTTGTAGGAGCACATAAAATAAATATATGGAAATCAAATTGGTATATAAAGTTAAGGGGCAAAAATAAATTTCAAATGTAAAATTATATGTTTACAAATTTTTTTGGGGTTATTTGCAGTTTGTCCCCTATAAAAAATAGTTAATTGGAGATTACCCCTAACATTAATCACTATTGCAGTCTCTTCCAAGACAAACAGTCAATCTCCATTAGCTATCAAAATGCTCACATTGATTACCAAAATTCCCTTTCAAACAAACCGAAAGATGAACCTCAAACATAAACACGTGTCTTGAGAAAAAAATTAATGAGTCGAATTTTTCATATATCTCCAAAAAATCTTATGAATAAAATACTAATCTAGACCTCAATGTACGAATTCATCTCGAGAAAATACTAAAAAAAACCTTATTTTTCCTCGAGTAAGATGTCTCAAAATGCATATCCAAAATTAAGTTTGCGTATAACTTTTCATGTTCTTTTTTAGGATATACACAGATAAAGAATGGAGCACTAAGGTGGCGTTTATTTTTTTAAGTGCTTAGAAGCTAACTTCTAATTGGAGTTAAAAGTTTGAATGAGCTTCTTATTTTGCTTTTGAATGAGCTACTGATTAGAAGTTGTTAAACTAAAGGGTGTTTGTAAAATTAAAAGGTGGTGTTTGTTTTTAGATGTTCGACAATTTTGCCTCACTAAACTAAATAAATATTGTGCTTAAAATAATACCAATAATTATCCAAATCCTAGAGAATGTTACAATATTTTCATTACAAGAATATCAAAATTACATTAAAAAAATTTAATAATAATAACAATTTGGAAAAGACAATGAGGGAGAGTTGGATAAATGAATAAAAGCTTGAAAAATACAGAGAAAGAAAACAAATATGAATGAGAGAAACAAGATAAGAAACGACAAGATAAGTTTCTTATTATTGAAAAGTCTTTGTAAAGGTAGGTAAAACGAAAATGTTTGGTGAAGAGAATGAAGATGTGACGTCAAAATTTAGCCCTACTTGTTTTTAAGAAGATGGGTGCAGCAATTATCATTACAAAATTATTTTAAGATTACTATTGGAATAATTTTTAACTCGGTGTTAAGTGATCAATACCCCTATTGCTTACTCAAATCAGAAGATCAACTTCTAATCAGAACAAAAAACAATCGCCCTAGTTTAGATTTCTCACTTCTTATTAAGAATTCTGACTCTGTTCAGAAGCAAAAACAAGAACTCTCTAAATGTTTCTACTGTGCTTGAATCTTAGGGAAATGTGATGTATTTATAAATAAAAAGTGGTTACAATATGTAGTTGAGTAATTGAAGACGGCTATATCGAAGAGTTTTGTTACTTCTACTAAGTATCAATGCGCACTGTGTGAACATATATTCAATATTTTTTTATTTTTTTAAAACAATTCAATAATAAGTAAATATGTATTTATAAACAAAATAATTACTTTTAATTTTAAAAGCTTATGTATACTTTATAAATAAATAGGAGGCTTCAAACAAATTATATTTATATTATACACTTAAGTATAATTAATCAATGTTTGAGAGCTGCTGATTTTAATTGTAAGCATATGAAATGTGAAAGGCAATAGGAAAAAATAAAAGTTAGAGATAATAACCTTTTTATAATTTATAAATAATTCGAGGGCTTTAAATAAATTTTGTTGAAAGCTTTGGTGTAATTAATGAATTTTTACATGAGTTTTTTTTTTTTGTAAATAGCTTAAATTTGAGAGGGTAAAATCAAAAAGTTAGATGTAAATGTCTTTATAATTTATAGATAATTGAAGAGCTTTAAATAAATTATATTAGAGGATTAGGTGTAATCAGCAATTGTTTACAGGGAACGAGTTTAAATGTCTAAGTTCGGAAAGCAAAACGAGGTATCCGAAAATCAGGTTGCCGATTGTTAAGCAATAACAGAGGAATCAAGAAGTGTAAATTAGTTAGTTAGTTTGTTAAGCTGTCTGTTAGTTTGTTTTGCTAGCTAATCAGACATTAGAATGTCTATATAAACAATGTACATTGTACAATTCAGTAGAGTGAAATATACAGAAATTTCTCATAGCATAGTCTGTCTTAGATTATAACATGGTATCAGAGCTGTCTTCTCTTCATCTCCTTCTTCTCAGTTTATCATAGTTAGTCTAATGGCAGATGCAACATCATCTAGTGCTACACCATTTACTAACTCTGTTTTAGCAGAGTCTAAACCTGTCATGTTCACACATGCATTGTCTGTCAAGCTGAGTGAACAAAACTATTTACTGTGGAAACAACAAGTTTTGGCAACCATTAGAGGACACAAGCTTCAAAGATTTCTTGAAAAAGACTCATCTCCAGCACAGTTTCTTTCTAATGAAGATCAAGCCAGAAATCGTGTTAATCCTGAGTTTGTTACTTGGGAACAGCAAGATCAATTACTGCTATCTTGGCTACTTTCTTCCATGACAGAATCTCTACTTACTAGGTTAGTAGGATGTCTAACCTCAGCACATGTTTGGAAAATTCTTGAGGTCTTCTTCAACTCACAGACAGTCGCCAAGATTTCTCAGTTTAGGAATCAACTACAACATCTCAAGAAAGGCGACATGTCCATCAATGCCTATCTTTTGAAACTCAAAGCCATTACTGATCAACTAGCATCAGTCGAACATCCACTGTCGTCTAGAGATTATGTCAATGCCATCTTTGATGGTTTACCACAGATTTATGACACTTTTGTGGTTTCAGTAAGCTCAAGATCCGATGAGTATAGTGTTGCAGAAGTAGAGTCTCTTCTACTTGCTCAAGAAGCTAGAATTGAGAGGCATACAAAAGATCTTGACATCTCTGTCAATTTGGTTCAGTCTTCATACAGACCTTCACCTAGGTCTTTTGTGTCCAGCTCACACAGTTGGAGACCTCAGTCTAGAGGATCTCACAATCACAGAGGTGCCAGATCTGGAAGAAATTTTCGGCCATCTGAAGCTAGTTCTCAATCAACTCGTCCTCAATGTCAAATCTGTGGCAAACTTGGTCACATTGCATTAAAATGCTACAATCGGTTTGATGACTCTGTTTCAAGTCCATGGAGTTCTGGTTTTTCATCTCAATCATCAAATCCAAGGCAGGTCTTCTCTACGTCTACAAGTCAATCTCATCATCCTTCTTGGAGAGCTGATTCTCCATTTCAGATACAAGCAAATGCTTCAACACCTCAGATGCAGCCTTACACTGATAATAGGTGGTATCCTGATTCAGGAGCCACTGATCATTGCACACCTCAAAACTTGATGAATGCCATGCCTTATCATGGCAATGAGCAACTATTTGTGGGAGGTGGCACTGTTTTATCAATTGAAAACATCGGTCAGTCCTCTTTTCTTGCTCAGCATTCTTCAAGAATTTTACATCTCAGAAATATTCTTCAAGTCCCTCAATTAACCAAGAATTTATTGAGTGTGTCTAGGTTTGCTAGGGATAATAAAGTCTTCTTTGAATTTCATCCTGATCTCTGTTTTGTCAAGGATCAGGTCACACATCAAATCCTTCTGGAAGGGACACTTAAGGGAGGTCTATATGTGTTTCCATCAATGATTCTTTCTGATGAAAAGTCTGACTCTACTTATGGTACTTCTTCTGCATCCTCCATTGCTGACTTACAGTCCAAAGTCATCAACTTTAATCACACCAATCCAGTTCAGCATTGCAGTAGTAAGGGTCAGCAAGCTAGCCTTGCAGTCTGTCCTTCCGCTCAGCATTCTAGTAGTAGTACGGGTCAGCAAGTTCACATTCCAGTCTGTCTTGCTCAGCCCTCTTCTCAGCATTCCAGTAGTACTCAGCACTCTTCTCAGCATGCTGCTCAGCATTCTGCTCAGCACTCTTCTCAGCATCCTGCTCAGCATTCCAGTAGTCCTCAGCACTCTGCTCAGCATTCCAGTAGTCCCACTCAGCATCCTTCTCAGCAATTCAACAATTCTTCTCAGTATTTCAGTAGTCCTTCTCAGCAATTCAACAGTTCTTCTCCGCATTCATTTCAACATTCTGATCCTTCTCAGCAATTAGTCAATAGGAATGTCTGTCATTCTAGTTATCATGCTGCTAAGTCCTCTGATATTTGTATTTGTGGCATGCTAGGTTAGGCCATCCGTCTTTTCCACTTGTCAAGAACATACTTACTACTTGTAACATTTCAGTTCCTCCATATGACAATATGAGTCTCTGTTCCTCTTGCTGCTTAGGAAAAATACATAAACTTCCTTTTTCCAAGTCATCTACTGTGTATACAAAACCCTTGGAATTAATTCATACTGACCTATGGGGTCCTGCTTCTACCACCTCTTCGTCTGGGTTCAAGTATTACATTCCTTTTATCGATGCTTTCAGTCGTTTCACTTGGGTTTTTCTGTTACAAAATAAGTCTGATGCTTTCTCCACTTTCCTTAAATTTAAAGCCCAAGTTGAGTTAGAGTTTGGCCTTCCCATCAAAAGTGTTCAGTCTGATTGGGGAGGGGAGTATCGGTCTATTTCAAAGTTGCTTGCTCAACATGGGATACATCATAGACTTGCCTGCCCAACTACACATCAACAGAATGGTGTGGCTGAGAGGAAACACAGACACATCATAGAGTCAGCCCTCACTCTTCTTGCTCATGCATCACTTCCCATGAAATTCTGGGATGAAGCAGTTAAAACGTCTGTTTTTCTTCTCAATAGAGTACCTTCTGCTGTTCTTAAAGGTCTCTCACCATATGAAACTCTGTATCACAAAGTTCCTGAGTATCATAATCTCAAAGTGTTTGGGTGTTCCTGTTTCCCTAATATCAGGCCCTACAATTCTACTAAACTACAATTTAGATCAGTTGAATGTATATTCCTTGGTTATAGTCTACAGCATAAAGGGTACAAATGTCTATCTTCTACTGGCAGAGTATACATTTCTCGAGATGTTCTATTCAATGAAAACTCTTTTCCATATGTCAAATGGCACAGTCATTCTACCTCCACTCCTACTGATCTTTTTCCTACTCCTGCTGTCATTCCTATTCCTGATCATAATCCCTCTTCTAGTCCACTGGTTCCTTCATGTCATCCTGATGCTAGTCCTTTTTCCAGTCCAGTGAATAATCCTACTACTACTCCTACTACTGGCACATCACAGTCTATGTCTAGTCCTGCTTTGTTACCTACTGCTCCTACTACTGTTCCTACTATTGCTCCTGGTCATCCTATGCTCACAAGGTCGAAAGCAGGCATTTACAAACCCAAAGTTTACATGGCTTCTACTACTGCCCCATCTAGTCTTCAGGAAGCTTTGGACACTCCACACTGGATGTCTGCAATGCAAGATGAATATATGGCATTAATTCGAAATAATACATGGTCCCTAGTAGATCTTCCCAAAGATAGAGATGTAGTTGGGTGTCGATGGCTTCTCAAGGTTAAGCATAATTCTGATGGCACTGTGCACAGGTATAAAGCCAGGTTAGTGGCTAGAGGATTTCAACAGGTGGCTGGCTTTGATTATTCAGAGACCTTTAGTCCAGTTGTGAAGCCGACTACTATATGTGTTATGCTCACAGTGGCAGTTACATATGGATGGTCTATATTCCAGTTAGATGTCAACAATGCCTTTTTGAATGGGGATCTACAAGAGCAGGTTTACATGATGCAACCCCCTGGGTTCATAGATCCTTCACGGCCTAAGGCTGTTTGCAAGCTTCATAAGGCTTTATATGGCCTCAAGCAGGCTCCTCGGGCATGGTTTGACAAGCTTCGACATACACTTCTCCTGCTTGGTTTTGAGTCTACAAAGTCTGATTCATCCTTGTTCATCAGACATACTCCCTCTCCTATCTTTCTTCTAGTCTATGTTGATGATATACTCATCACTGGTGCTGACTCTCATGCTATGTCCCAAATCATCCAACAGCTGAATGCTCAGTTCTTTTTAAAAGATTTAGGACTTGTTCATTTCTTCCTTGGTATTCAAGTGCAGCGCACTATCAATGGTTTGTTTTTGTCTCAGTCCAAATACATTGGTGATCTCTTGTGTAGAGCCAAGATGCAGTATGCTAATGGACTACCTACTCCTATGAGTGGTGGGGAGAAATTGTTTGCTACGGGTAGTGATCCAGTCCGAGATGTTCAGATATATCGCAATATTGTGGGCACATTACAATATGTTACAATTACTAGGCCTGAAATTGCATATTCAGTAAATCGTGTTTGCCAATTCATGCAGACTCCTCTTGAGTCACACTGGAGAGTGGTGAAAATAATATTGAGGTATCTCAAGGCTACACCCAACTTTGGACTTCACATAGTTCCAACTCCTTCATTTCAGTTAAGTGGATATTGTGATGCTGATTGGGCATCTGATCCTAATGATAGGAGGTCTACATCAGGTTATTGTGTATATCTGAGCGATAATCTCATATCCTGGCCGTCCAAGAAGCAAAGCACTGTCTCTCGAAGCAGTACCGAAGCAGAATACAGAAGTCTAGCATCCGTTACAGCTAAATTAACATGGCTGCAAACTCTGTTTCATGAGTTGAGGATTGGTTGCTCAACTCCAAATATCTGGTGTGATAACAAGAGCACTGTCATGCTTAGTGCTAATCCAGTGCTTCATTCTAGAACTAAACATATTGAGATTGACATTTATTTTGTTCATGAAAAAGTTGCTCGCAAGATTGTTCATGTTCATCATATTCAAGCTACTGATCAAGTTGCTGATGTTTTCACTAAAGCAATTGGTCGTTCCAGGTTCTTATTGTTGCGTGACAAACTAAGTGTAATAGATGAATCTACACTTAGTTTGAGGGGGCATGTTAACCAATAACAGAGGAATCAAGAAGTGTAAATTAGTTAGTTTGTTTGTTAAGTTGTCTGTTAGTTTGTTTGCTAGCTAATCAGACATTAGAATGTCTATATAAACAATGTACATTGTACAATTCAGTAGAGTGAAATATACAGAAATTTCTCATAGCATAGTCTGTCTTAGATTATAACACCGAGTGACAGACACTATACCCAACTCTAGTTATACTGTTCAGATTCAATACAAAGCATTAGACTAGCAGAGAAAGAAATATCTAAACCCTTGATGTGAAATTTTCAGAATATTACAGAAGCTCCTGAGGTATCCAAGCCAATTACCAAAGGCTTCACCTTTTATAACAAAACAAAGTAAATAAAACTAATCCATTATAATATAAAAATTGTGAAATAAAACATTATATTCTATCCATGTTAGCGTCATCATCCCCCTAGAGCAAAACACAAAATTATAGTAGACTGATATCCCCGCTTGAATCTCAAACCACCTAGTCTCAAAAAGAGAAGATATAGTAGTCACTTTAGCTCTCTAGAATCCCTGGGCATTTCAATGAATCAAAATGTAAAAGGAACAACTGACCTATCTCCCTCTACGATCTATAACCATTTGTTAACAGATACGGGGTGGGGCAATGGGGCTTTATCTCAAAAATACAACAAAAAGTTAACAAGTCTTTATGTATAACTTAGTTGTCTGTACCACGCATCATTATAGACTTTAGTATGCATGTCAAAACTTGCGTTCTTAGCTCAGTTGTTGTACATGGCTCGTAATTGAATCAGGGCAAGACTGTGCTTGAAGAAGCTCTAACCGGTTGAAAGGTGGAGCAAGCTGCAAGATATAGTCTTCATCTGGAAGCATAACTCAAAAAATCATATTATCATCCTTCCTGAAAAGACTGTTAAAAAATTATATGCAACTTGAAAAGGAGCAAAACTCACTCTCTTTCACAGTCCCATAAAGCCAGCACAACACCTCATCAGCAAACGCCAAGCAAACTCCACCCTGCCAATTACATAAAAACAATAGGCCAAGGTTTGTTGTTTGTATGTTCCCATCAAAATCAGTTCCACGCAGCCCCAAACAAGATCATGTAGACTCTTGATAAGAAATTTCTCATAATGAGGGAAACAGGTTTTACAAAGCAGTATTTTTCAGAAAAGCGCCAGTGACACTGCATGTATGGAAATCAAATGTGGGAAAAAGAGAGGACAACATGTGGTGGAGTAACTTGCATTGATGGACAGAATGCACACACCCACAACTGTGTGGTAAATGTGGATAATTGACCCTTCCAAGACCGATTTAAGATTAAGTGGATTAATCAGATTTATTCGGTCTATTTTTTCAAAGTATGCATTTTTATGCCCTCACTAATGTAAATTATAATAAATAACATATCTTTAACAATAAAGATTAATAAGACTTGTATATAGACCAACAAAAGTCATATTATAGAGCAAATTATGTAATCATGTCCAAAACATTACATATTATAGAGCAACAATCACCACTCAACTAAACAATCTCGATTTATCACCGATTAATCGGTTCCTCACTGGTTTCTCACCGATTTCTCGATGACTCACCCATTTCTCACCGATTAATCGATGACCGCTAAACCCAACCACTAAATACCTAGTTCGGATCAGTCTACCACATATTTACACTAAATCGCAAATTAATCGCCGCATAAATAACACAAACACACACTACTAGGCAAGGAGAACAATTTTTCACTGTACAGACGAATTATGGAACACACTTGCTGCCTGATAAAAAGATAGGGGACAAATTATAAGATCCTCATTAGCGTTGGGCAGTAAACATACTTGTGCTAGAATTGCACTTAGCATATGCCCTTCTACATGCATGACAAGTATGTCATGCAATGTGAATTAGAGTAGATGGGGAGGAAATATACAGGATAACAACCAAGACTTTGCATATTCCTATTTTTCCATACATAACATTTACAGGAACTCGTACCTTTGAAAGATTGTGTAATAAAAAACTTGATATAAGCATAGCGTGTCCATTACATGCACAAAGAGAAGATAAATTGTACACATACATCAAATTAGATAAATTATACCTGCCAATAGTTCTTCATCTTTACTCTGTGAGTTACATCTTTGGTTCTTAGCCTCTCAGTTCGAACTAGTCGGCCATGATCATCCCTGCATTCAAGGGGAAAAGAGAATGGATAAAGATATAAGCTACAAATGGAGCATACATCCAGAAAGTAACAAAGACTCGACAATAACTCTAATTGTAACCATAGCATATGAACTGAAAACAGGAAACAATGAAATGTTCGTCCAATCATATTCAGATTTCCCCGGCAAAACGACAAAACCTCAATAATAGCGATATCCTTGAGAATGTCTGTACTATTCTAATGTCCCACGACCTGACTCCCTTTCTACTTTCTGATGACGTGAACATTCATGATTGGAAGATCAAAGGTCAGTACGTCTCTAAAATATATATTCCCACCTTTCAGTTGATGCCCACTATTTCCACTAATTACTGTTTTATGTGGAAATTAAATAACTTAACCATATCTTCTATTGCATGTCCCTTTTATCATATCTGGCAGGAGCTTTTGCATGCTCACATCAAAATGTGAATTTTGAGAATGTCTGTCTTAGATGTCACATTCAAGATGCAATTGTCTTTCATCAATCGAGAAAACTACTTGCATGTTGGACTAGCATGACATTTATGTATATGGCTTGAGCAAAAACAGTCAATGTTTCCAGAGTATGAAGGGTGACAGAAAGTTGATGGTTATCTAAATAAAAGAAACACCAATTTTCGATGGACGGAGAAACCTTAAGCCGGAGACCATGTTCTTGAGAAACTGAGTTTAATGGGATAAATTTTGAAGGGAATTTTAGATGTTGGTCCCACATTGATATGCCACTTCTCACTTTGGTCCCAAGAGACCACATTATTCAAGCCATAGTCCCTTTCCGTCATTTGATGATCCTGCGTTAAATTGGCTTCTGCCACCATACCCTTTGATTGACATGTGACCAAATGTGGATTAAAAAAATTTCTCTCTCCTCCCTCCCTCTACCAAAACATTTTATTAAAATTAGAGAGAAGAAACATATAAAAAGTGAGCAAGCTCTTAACAAAAACATGAGAAAAATACAAAGCAACTCCTAAGAACTGCAAAATAATGGTGGCGGTGGTGGTGGTGGTGAGAGCAAAGAGAGAAAGAGGAGGAGAACGATAGGTTTAGGTGGTGACGAAATAAGGGAGGAGAATGGTTAGATTTAATTAAATATTTTTCAATCTTAAAATTCATCCCTTAGTCTTAGAGAAATGCATGTTTATTGAAAATTTTAAGAGAATGGTTGTCTTTATCTTGGCCGCATGTTGTGCACAGGTCAATTTAACGCAGGACCCAACAGTCAATTGACACAAAGGGACCATGATCTAAATAATGTGGTATCTTGGCACCAAAGACACAGTGGCCTATTAATGTGGGACAACCTCTGAAATTCCAGATTTTGAAGCATTGAGACAAGATTGCTTGGGATTTCCCTTTTTTATGTTTCATTTGTTCTATATTTTTTTCTTTTCATTGTTCTTAAACCAATTATTTTGGTGCCTTGATTGAGCCTTAGAAGGTTGTTTGGAAATTAACTAATTATTTTGAGTGTATGTGCTTCGGTTTCCAGTGTTTGTCATACGTTCTTCTTTTCCAAGATAAGGCAGATATGGGTCCTACTTTGACTCAATCTGTAAACTCAAAACTTGTACTCCATGACATGGCAGTGCACAAGATTAAAAATTGAGATACTTGATATCATTGTGAGATGTTGCCACGCCATTGAGTTCAATTCTTTTAGTAAAAAAACAGAGTCAGATTAGAATTTTTGGTAGATATTTTATTGAAAATTGGTAAAATTACAATTCTATAGGAGTATAGCAGCATAAGGGGGTATTACCAATACAATTTAAAAATTATCCCAATTCAAGAGAAAATTTTTAAACAAAACCCCTAACAACCATTCCCAAAGCTGCCAAGCAAAGATTTCTCCCCACAGCTTTCTCATCAAGGAAATTACTGGCTTATTTCTTTCAGGCCACAAAATCTTACCAGTAAACTTTTCCAACTCCTCTGATCCACCCCTTAGCCTTCCATGAAAAGATAACCACATTCACTTATCAACAAGGAAGCATGGACTCTTCGAAAACTTGTCGAATACGTGTCTGCAGTATCCGACACTCGTTCGACACGCGTTGGACACTTGGCCAACGTGTCGGCAGTATGTCTGACACGCCTTCGATACACTCAGAATTTGGTCAAGACACAATCAAGACATGAAAACCAATTTTGTTTTATTTTTTGCTTTTAGATATTTGCAAATAACCACCTAATTTAATGATTGTTGATCCATCTGAAGTGAATGAGACTTTCGCTTGTGATTTCAGACAAAAGGGCAAAAAGTCACTAAAGCATATTGTCCTTCTAAATTTTTGCTTCTTCTCTCCTCTACCACACTTTTTTCTCTACTTTTTTTTTCTTGCAACAAAGCGTCAAGACACTCTTGGAAGGCACTTTATTAGATTATTATTTATGCTTATATGAATTACTAATAGTATGTGTCGACGTGTCTCCAAGTTCTAGTTTTTGAAAAATTGTCGAGTCGACGAGTCGTGTCCAACACAATGCGCGTGTCCGTGTCCGTGCATCCTTGCTTATCATTGATTGACTAGGATGTCAATTGAGCACCAAATAATGTCAGTTGAACACCAAATAATGACAATTAATGAGCTTAATTTTATGCCCATTTAGCCCTTTATTATTCCCTAGATGTGCTTAAATTTGATTAAATGTCTCTCTTAATCTCGAATTTGATTAATGTCATAATTTTTGCAAAAAACCGAGAAAAGTGTGAAATCTGAGACTATTCTATCATTATGCACTATTTTAAGAGCTAATGGAGAAATCACATAAAGAGATTAAAAATGAGCAAACCCCCTAAACGCAAAGCCAAATCCATGTCCCAAGTCTAAATTTCATTTAATTAATTTTTGAACAAAACTAAAAAGAATCGACCCCAAAAGCCCAAACTAAAAATCCAACCCAATTCTCTTTAATGACCCATCCAATGTTCCGAGTCTAAAACAACATTTTTTTTTGCCTATCCACATCCCATTTTTATTTCTACTTGATACCCAAATGTTTCACTCGCTTTTTCCATCATTATCCCTTCAAAAATTCCTCCAAAACCACTATTTAAATTTTGAATTATTTTAATTCCAAAATTTTGGAGAATTTTATTCACATACAACCCAATCAAGGAAAGGGGAAGAGGACAAACGTGCGTGAAAGGGTGAAGGAAAAAAGATTCTTTGTTTTGTGTTATTTTTATAGATTGGCGATGGATCACTTTCCCAATGGCATCGAGGTTAACTTTCCAATGAAGTTGGAGAAAAGGAGTCCAAGGGTTTGCTTTTTTTATGTGAACTGTGTTGTGGAATAGGATTCCCTCTAAAACATAGTATTGATAGTAGGCACGGGGGTGTAGACATTCACGTGGGTCGTTGTTGTGCGATATTCAACTGTACATATTGTTTCATCTTCTCATTCATTGTGGATGGAGTAGTAGAGCTTGAATATACTTTATTAGTTTATTAGCCTCTTTGGTTTTGTAGTGATTATGCCTGCTTCTATGGAAGACATGTTAAGGGCCTGAAAAACCCCTTCTCAAGACATGGAAGCTAGTATGAAATATTCTTCCTATTGCTATAAGGTGGTCACTGTGGAAAGAAAATTTTGAAATATTAGTCATGAAGGTATTTTCTCACTTTTTGGGGGGCTGTATATCGCATTATCCTAAGTTTAATGGGGTTTTCTCTGAGTCCTTGTACAATAACTTAATATTGGAGAACTTAAGGCTCCAATATTAAGGCTGCCATTTCTTTCCTTAAAAACACCTTAAACTTTGTTGTATCAGTTAGGATTTTGTCTCCACAACAGCAGCACCAATGTTGTGAGGTATTTTCTTATTTAATTTTGCTCATAGTAGATTTTATAAACTTGCAATGCCACTTGGTTTTCAGAGCTTTCTTACCCAAGATAGACATAAGTTAGAAGGACCACCAATACCCATTAGCAAAAGGACCAGCCAGGTTCACATGCCACGATGCACAATGATTAAAATCTCAAGGTGGGATGTGACCAAAATGCCGCTCACCCTGATGCATCATCAACTGTAAACTGTGTATGCTGAGTGATCCTCTTGCTTGTGGACAAAAGAAAAGAGGTCCAGGAGCAATTCTACTAACATTTCAAGATTGAAAAGAAAAGGGCCCACAAGCTCAATTTCTCAACGAAAAATGTGAACCTGGAGGACATAATTTACTTAGAAATGGAACACCAACTATAGTATATAAAATATTTTTTTTCTTATATTCATTTAACCAATGAATATTCATTAACCTACAAATATTCATTAGCCGACTCCGAAAGTATCGGGAATGGGCTTTGATGATGATGATATTCATTAACCTATGAACTGTTTCATAACTAACGAACTAAGATCAAAGTAGAATAGATGCAGGAAACAGGATTTACCTATATCCAACAACAATGTAAGGAACGCCTGCTAAAAATGACTGGATCTGGAAAAGAAACATTATATCAAATCAGTACATGGTAAAAGTTGCCATTAACATAATTGCACTCCGTTGAATAGTAGAATTTTAAACCCAAGAGAGGCCTCTCATTAAATTGCATATGCAGAGAAGATCTAAGTTCAAAATCGTTGGTAACTAGAATAGACAGTGAAAATATCTATCTCCCAAATGGCACGATCAATCACACATATCTACTTGAGAAAATTTAAGGCAAAAAAAATCCTAGTGAACGCTTGTCCCAATTGTCGTTTGAATGGCGAGTCAAACTACCCATTGCTTTATAATGGCATGTTAACTGTTATAATTGGAACTCATTAATCAACAGGATTATCAATCGTACTAGAGAGACCTGCAGAGATCCAAACGAATAAACTAATGTAAATCCAAGGTGGAAGCAAAGTTAGATTGAATAATCAAACAACAATATGCCAATAAGAACTATGGTTGTGAAATGCAAACAAGCTTCTCTTCTTGATCTAAACCTTAAAATAATCTATACCAAAATAAGCATCTCTTTGGAGCATTTAAGGAAAAATCGTGATTCCTAGTATCGACCCCACTTCTCACTCTTCTCTGAAATTTTATTGTTGATCCTTAGCAATGTTAGTTGATCTGCAATCTTATCGGCCAAATGAAGATCCCGCTTTCAAGCTGTTTTGTCTTATGGCTATGTATGAAAATAGAACAAATCACTTTCTCATTCCCTCTCTTCAAAACCTACTAACTTTCCTAACATTACCTCACCAAGACCATGAATACGAGTAATGTCATCATCTCCTTGAACCTACTTGAACTTAGGGTTGTCAATGAAAAAAATTTAGGTAAAAAAAAAATGCTTAAATTAAGCTTGATCGGATTTAGATTAAAATCCAACTTTTCCTAAGTAATTTTTGCAACTCCAGGATCTATTGACAACCTACTTGAACTATAGCGTGGGTATTGACAAAATTTACTACTACATGAAGTATAGTGCCGGTATTAACCATCTTTACCGCTGCAGTAGTATATTGCTCAATGGCTTTCGCAGATAATGTTACTAATTTTGCCAGGTCAAAGGTTTACCACAAGTCTTTCTTAATTGTTTTTCAAATGAACAATTACTAAAAAACAAAAATAATTGTGTCCTAATTATCCATCTAAATTAGGAATCCCAATGAAAATAATTGAGATAATGTCTCCAAAAAGGAGATAGGTGAACCAATTATGTATTCGCATGTGAAATGGCATGTGTTGGACACCTGATGCTAGATCAGAGACTAACCTAAGTTGGTCTTTTCATAATTTGACGATGAGTGTGGTTTCAAAAAAATAGAAAAAAGTTAGAAAAAAAAACTGGTGAGAGGGCAAATTATAACGTTGAAGATATGAAAGGCAATTTTTTAGTAGAATCAAACTTCTCATTAAATAAAAAGTTGTGTAACGGTGTCGAACGCATCGGCAAAAAAAAACACAATACGATACGTTGGGGACACGTTTGTTCATTTTAGTATTATTTACTTTTTTGGCAATAAGTTTTGAATTGTAATCATATTCATTCACTTGTAGGTCAATATTGTTACTAGTGTTCTAAAAATCAGCCTAAGCGCTATAAGGTAGAAAACCTCCCAGATTAATGGCTGGGCGGGTTTCTAGGCAGTCTGGGCGGGGTCTAGGCGGTCAGGGCGATTTTTTTTTTTTTAAATAAGGTTGATTGTGTTCTTATTTATTTTTCTTTCCTCTTTTTTAGAAATAAACTATTTAATTTTTTATTCAGTATATGTCTAAATGTAGCAAATAATGATTACTTAATGGAATTCTCAAAGGATCTGCCAATACTTATTTTACTAATATAGATTTTATCAAACCTGACTAAGGTTATTCATGCAATTTGAATAAAAATAAAAGAGTAGGTTTGGATATTTGTCCACAAATTCAATTTTATATAAGTACCCATCATGACTAACTTCAGTCATTTGAGTTTTAATAAATTTTGTTCATGATTGTTAATTTTCATGTTTTTAAATTTTGCATATGTATCTTAGCATTAAATTGGATGTAATTGATAAGGTACTATGATTAACTTTTGTAAATTATTAAAGTTATAATACAAAACCTAGAGGTGCCGCCTAGGCGGTTGAGCTGTAGGCACCTGCTCGCCTCCCGCCCAGCGCCTAGCGCATTTTAGAGCACTGATTGCTACTCATATATTACTAACTTGCCAAAATACGCTTGTAGTATTAGTAAAGAATTGAAAATTTTCAAAGATATGTGAAAAAGTTGACGATCTAAGCATAGAGTGTCCAATGTGTGAGTATCTATGGGCTCCAAACACGAGTATCTGATGCAATATTCGTCTCGACACGCATTTTTTGGGTAGATACGTAGTGTCGTTGTTACTTAGATAAAAAGGGTAAATTTGTTAGGAAGTTCATTGTGCATGGCACTTCAGAAGGATTGGTCTAAGTTGTTGTGTTCCTAATAGGCAAAGTCATCTTAGTAAAGAAGAAATTTAGGACAACTACAACATGATTAAATGAGGACTCGTACACTTGACAGTTCCCACATAAACCAACAGCATACCATGCTTTAGAATTGTAACGTTACCCCTCACGTTGGAGAAAACAGTATGCTGAACTTGAGAAAAGAAAAAACTACCAAAAAAGAGTTTCAAACTAGGAAAAATGGATATGGATGGCGTGTAGTGTTGAACATGATAGAGACAGTAATATGAAAATTGTTATTATAGAAAAAATAATAATAAAAAATAGGGGCACATGTACAGTAAATTTTAAAATCTTAAATGTTTTAACTTGTGAACAGATGCCATGATTCAAAGACAAGGTAGCAGACAACTTCTATATCATTCATCTTCATTTAACATACATAACATGTAAAACACAAATACTAGCACAAAATCATGTAAGATATTGCATCAACAATTTAAACAGGAAATGAAAAAAAATACCCAAAATTTGAGAAGCTTCTCTCTTTCAAATCTTTCCTCAGTATGGTAATCCAACTGCAGTGAGTAAAATGGTAAATATAATAAATTATGACATTTTTATAAAGTAGCACCTAAAACTTGGGGGATGAAAGAAATATAAACAATTTGTTACACAGTACAACATAGAATAGGAAATACAACCTCACGACTGGTCTTCAGCTCCACATAGAACCTTCTCCCATCATCAGTAGAATCGCAGCAATCCATTTCAGCACCCATAATAATACGATGTGCTCCTAATTTTGTTTTAATAACAGAACAGAACTCAACATTCGCGTCGACATGATGTATCCCCTCCCCGTGGGCCCTTCCAGAATCTTCGGTTGCAAGATTCTCAAAGCAATAACCCCAATAACATCTAAATCAAAACAAAAATCACAAGGCTAATCAGGTGGTGTGAAGTATAGAACATGGTCTAGAGAACTAGTATGTTTACTATTTTATCTCCAACCATTGTCCAGCCAGCTATCTTTCTTTTTGAATTTCTATTGTTGAACATTTCTAAGTGTATGAAAACATCTCCACATTAGCGTCATTATCAATTATAGATTTGAAACGAAATACACCTCCATGTCAGTGCCATATATATAAGAGATTTTAACCAAAGGACAAAGGGTTATTTTATTTACCTTTTGGTAGCCACAAAATTGTTTAACTTACCCGATGGCACCAACAGAAATTCAAATGTGACTCATTTTATGTCTTGCTATTAAGTCAAAAATGTTGACCAGACCCCTTCCCCTCAAACTGTCAGACAAAATTCCCTCGCCTTATATCGCACGTGTCTCTGCATGATGAATCTAATCACATACGATCTCAAGGTTGATCATTCGGTTGAGATGAATAGATCTCAACATCATCCAACGACCTTACTTTAACCCCAAATTAAAGCCCTAAAATGGTTTGTGGCTTGAAAGGGAATTCATTTCCCCTTGTCTCCACAGACGAAGCTCCACAACAATGGAACTAATTGAAGAAGCTTTGGTTTGAAGCTGGATCCGCATAAAGACAAAGAGGGGAAGTCGACCTCAGATGAATTGAATGGTGGAACTTGAAGCATTCAGAAAGCTGTTCTTGTTGGTACCCATTGTATTTTGTATGTTTTACCATTAAACCCACCTTCATGAACACAGCACGTGTGAAATTGTTCCCAAACAGATTAAATTATTCTTACAGCAAATCCACAACCCATTTGCTATGTTTTGGAGAGAGAGGAAGTTGAAGATGGAGACTGAGAATAATATATGAACCCTTGGAGAGAAGGACCCTAGCGCAGATGACTTCCACTTGCACTTTAAGGTTGCATTTGTATATTAGAAAAGGGGGATAAGTCTGTCTGGTACAAAAAATGGGTGATAGAATAGCATTTGAATTTCTTTGGGTACCATCGAGTGGCAGAATGTAAATAACTGTAATCCAAATACACCTCCAAAGTAGACCAGCCCAAGTATATTCCAAGGCCAGCGCTAGTAAAAACTAGGAAGCAGCAATGTTCATGGTAACAATTATCATCATTATGATAATTTTATTATTATTAAATTATAACAATAATAATAAATTATAATGATGACGTGACAATGAGGATCGTTGTTGTTATTGTTGTTCTTGTAAGTGGTACGGTTATGTTATTGTTACTGCTATTGTTGTTCTTGTTACTACTATTGTTGTTCTTGTAACTGGTATGGTTATGTTATTGTTATTGTTATCACTGTTCTGTAAATCAATCAATCAGTGGTGTACTTTTACAAACCTTTTTTTAATCAGCAAAACAAAAGTATTGTATTCATATAGACAAAACAGGAGTACACATCCACAGTTTACAGGTCGATGTCTCTTAAAATCTCTCCCCAATCAAACATACAACAGGAGAATTGATGTGTCTCGAAAAATCTCCCAGCTTTGACCCCATACCAAAGGTTTATCTAAATGGCAACCCATATACTATGAACATCCTTGGATACATTTTTGAAAATCCTATTATTTCTTTCCCTCCAAATGACCCAGGTGAAGGCATGGAGAAGTCTAGCCCTGATTGTTTCTTTTACAACCTTCTTTACACCACAATATTGAGGATGTTTTCTGGCATTCTACGTTTTAGACAAGTCTTAATACCTCAACTAGAGATGCACTAATAAATGCAATTGTGTAATTGATCTGGTTATTCCTCAAAAATCAAAGCATTTAAAAGGTCTAAACTTCAACTAAACAGCTAGCAGAAGCCTAACAATACCTTCGACGATCTAGTTCACTTTGTGGCCTTTCTGGAAGCTTGTGCACATCAAGATAGACGACGCCATTCCTCTTGTGCACCCCCATTTCCCATGGCTCGTGCCTGATGTAAGCAGTAGCTAATATCTACAGAGAGAGAAACTCTAGGAAAAGTTATTCAACACTTTCACCACCCAAGACAGTGATTCATCTCTTTTTTTCAACAAAATATATATATATATATATATATGCATATATATATAAACAAAGAAACCCTCTCTTCCAGCATACAGTTACATCTATTAGAAGAGTGTGTAATAGGGATTACCTTATTAAGGTTATTACGAAATGTCTGCAAAAATAATTAAAAGTTCATTATTTTCAAACAAATGTTTTTAAGAGTGTGCAGGAAAAGAAGTAAAATATCTTACCACGAAATGGATGTTTTGAAGCGGGATGTTTTTGTTTCTTATGGAACCAAGAAGATCCCCAAACCCCTGAGACCCCAAATCTGGTATAAAAATAAAACAAAGAAGCGCCTGCATAAATCATCCCTCAAACATGAACTTCAAACTATAGGCACTACCCAATAACCGACCATTTATCTTAATTCCTTAAACCAAAGGATACCTTGTTTCTCTATAAATGTTTCAAAGCCTTCATTTAAATCAGCTCCAACATCCTCAGAAATAAGGCGCTTAAAAAGTCTCTGTTAAGGTAAAAAAAAAAAGTGTAAATTAAAAGAGATAAAAAGTAATGAATGGTTATATCGATGGAGTGCCAGAGCTTACCAAGCTGCGGTCATCAAAGTAAACATCCCCACCTTCAACGCGACTGTAGCAAGCAACTTCACATGGCTATCGAATCAAAATGCATATTTGAAAGGGTATTAGAAAAGTTCAATGAAAAAGGAAAATATGATTGTTCACGAAAGCAACTTATATTGAGCTGTCTACAAGGATGCTTTAGCAATTTCTTTTGTAACTGTTTACAAGGATGAGGGAATTGACCTCCCTGTTTACAAGGATGTTTTAGCAATTTCTTTTGTAAACGTTTTCGCAATTTCATTCCCTATCTGACCTACGCTGCTTCTCTTGTTGGTTGCTTCCACTTCTTCCTCTCTCACACATGTTCAGGGAATTGACCTCCTCCTGCTGCAATTTGGTTGTTGTTGTGTTCGGTGGCTTCCTCCTTTTCTTCTAACTTGCATTCTCTTCCCATCTACTGATGTTGCTTGGTTTTGTTTTTGATGATATGAGTTTCTCTCACCTCTCCCTTTCTTTTGTAAACTATGAGAAGTCCTGTATATGGAGTGTTTTGTCTTTTGTGACTTTTGACTTGGTGGATGTATATTGAAATTACAAAACAAAAAAAACAAAAAGTGACCAGTGGATGTGAATTAAAATCTATATTGTTCAAGAAAGCTTTGTTCGTCATTTTTATTCTACTGATACCAAGTCCTTATGTTTGGGAAGACAGATCGCGCTCCAATTGATCAAATGATACTTGTGCCCTTAAAGAAGGTGCCCCAGGGGAAGTTCCTGCAAATCCTATACATGCAATTTGCCACCGAGATGGAGATATAAGAGAGATGATGAATGTGGGCATATTGCCCAGGGTACTTTCGATAAGAGTGGGATGCCCTTCTTTAGAAATATATCTCCCTTCCACACCACAAGTAGGATTGAAGTCTCTCATTAATTGGATCATATAGAGGCTTTTGTGCTTATGCCCATGCAGAAGACCCAAGTACACTTGTGGCAATTTTCCCTGTCTGAGGACTGTCTTATTAAACTTAGTGACTTCCCCAACTAAATAAAGGACTGTCTTAATTAAAATTAATTGACCTTCAAACCTGGAACAAATTCAAACCAGATGAGCAATTTCAGGTTACTAATTTGCTCATTGTCTACGTCCAAAAGGAATATGGCGTCATCCGCAAAATTGGGACCACGACAATATGACTAACTCTGGAACCACTAATCAGCCCTTGGTCTGCAGCTCGAAGGGCCATTCTAGTTAGAGCTATCCTACCAGAGCTTGAAAAAAAATAAAAAACGTGGAGAGTTGGTCGCCTTGCCTTTACCCTTGTGACTTTGAAGAAACCATTAGGGAAACCATTGAGGTTGATAAAGAAGGTTGACTTTTCAATGATGTTTGAACCCAACTTCTGAACTTCACTCCAAAACCCATTTTCTGTGAGACATGCTCAAGGAATGACCAAGATGTAGTATCAAAAGCCTTAGAAAAGTCAAGCCAACACCATTTTCCAATCCACTAGTCTCGACTGAATAAGTTCATTGGCGATTAGGGCTAACACTGAGTTGTCTGTTAGGACAACAGTCGACTGCAATTTCAAGATTAAGTAATGCATGACTTTACTCAGTCTATAGCTACTCTGATTTTTGCCACTGAAGAGACAAGGCGAATTCGCATGAACTCTTCAATCTTAGTAGCCCTCTTGACTTAGGAAACAGCAAAGTCAATGTCAAATTCAGTCTCCAGTCAAGAAACAATTTTTAGCTTAAGTCATCCACTACCTTCATGGGAAATTTTCTAATGGGAACCACTGATACCAATCGAGACATCTGAGGCTAGGGAGTTAATGGCTCAAAGCACTTCCCCTTCAATCTATATCTGCTTCTATATCCATTTGTTGGACGATACTGATGGAGTTAAGACTTGGCCCATCCAGGTTTGGTCTCCACATCTCTGGCTCCATGAAAATGTATTTAAAAAAAGGGAACAATGAGTTCAGAAATGTTCTTTATCTGTGAGAAGAGATTCTTCCTTCTGGATATAGTCAATTGTGTTGCCAATACAGTAGTGGGTTGCAAGGTTGTGGAAGTAGTTGGTGCAAAATTCTCATTTCTAGCCAATTTCCTACCTGTATTCCTCTTCCAGCTAGTGAGCTCCTTTTATAAAAGCTGGTCAGGGTCCCTTATTAAAGCTAGCCGAGACCCCCATTTTGCATCACTCAAATCACACTCTTCTTTTGCCAT
The DNA here is from genome assembly GCA_003290165.1 of Berberis thunbergii. Taxonomy (NCBI): domain Eukaryota; kingdom Viridiplantae; phylum Streptophyta; class Magnoliopsida; order Ranunculales; family Berberidaceae; genus Berberis; species Berberis thunbergii. The sequence goes on along the minus strand of QNQO01006813.1, from coordinate 48,650 downwards.
ATCTAACTCCTTGAGTTTGTTCTCACAGTTCCGAATGAGCGTGCCTAATTTTCAAAAGACATCAAGGTTACAGATCTTGTGGAAAGGCTTCAAAACTTTCTTCTTCTTCCACTACACATACCGTGGGTGAACCTCACTGTTAGCTTCCTCCAAGTGTTTTGCGCAAAATTTAATAACTCTGCATTGTCGAACCACATGGATTCCATTTTAAAGGGTGTAGGGGGATTACTAACTGTCATGGTGAAAGGAGGATAGCATTGTGGTCAGAACCCCCCACTGTGCAAAGGAGGATGTTTTCACTTGAATTGCCAAAAGAATCGATCATGTTGACAAATTACATAACCTCTACAAATTTTGGATCCCACTCCAATAGGTATCCAACATAATTCAAATGAAAGGCAGCAATAGTCAACAGAATCTTTTCTAAAATCCAGGAACACAGAGGACTCTGGAATAATAAGATCACATATATGAACTCTTATGCCATATGCAAACATCTTTAGAATTACAGTATCAAACAGTCGCATATGATTTCCAAATAAAAACAGTTAAATTACCTCCTGAAATGCGATACATTTCCTAGATAAAGTTTCTTCACTCTTTGAAAACTTCAACTCAGACACAAACCGTTCATCTTGACGCACATTTGAATATCGACCACCAAAACCATAATTCTGCCTTTGATTATAAGGTCCTCCTGGTCGAGGAAGAATACCACTTCCTCTACCATTTCCAGACTGCCAGCGACCTCGTCCGAAATTCCCTCTCCCCTGGTTGTTCATATTCCGTATGGGAGGTAATGCTGCATTATTGTAGAACATGAAATAAATATCATTACAGAGCTGAGCTAAATAGAAACCTCGGTATCTCAAATTGCAAATATATCTCAAAACAGTCATGGCACTGTATCCGTTGGAAATAAGATATTATCTAGTAATAACCTACATCCATATGATGCCTTAAAAAGAATAACACATCAAATAGATTCTTTTTTAAGAGTGGTTCCTGTACACCCTTGAGAATGTTTATCAGTTTAACAACTTAGAACTTACTGTTTAGACAGAGGAAAATTGTTCGAATAATACTAATAATGTAACAAATATGATGTAAATGAACACATAGTTAATGTGTTAACAAGCGATATATAAAAATAAAATAAAAACAAAAAAGTGTCCCATACTCCATACAGTATGCTTGATCAATATATGTTGAAGAAATCAGTAGATTAATCCTGGACGTCAAGACCCATGTGATGATGAAAACACGGGCAAATTTGGCTTGCCTTGCCAAAAGTCATACCCAATCATAGATGTCTCCCCATTAATCAAGAATTGCACTTGCCTCTCAGACTCACGGTTTCCATCAGTCAATGGTTAAGTCATTTTTTACGACCAAAACACCCTTCTCACTAAAGTTAAGGCGTTTAATTGTGAGGCGGTGAGTCTAAAAGAAAAAGCCTAAGGAGAAGGCATATCTAGTTTGTCAAATTAATTGCTAGTCAGAAGGGTATGTTGGTCATGCAAAACATGACCTAACATTGAATAATGGACACCATGAGTGGGGGACAAGTCTAAAGTTCTTATTAAATGGGAAGGCGTCTCTAATTCTAATTGGCAATTATTATCGGGGAGGCAAGTCAAAATCGCTCTTGAAACAGATAAATACACGGTCCCTCCATATTTAGTATATCAAGAAATAATTTCTAAAATACAATTTGACTTTTCCTATTAGAGAAAATGTTAGTAAAGGGAAATCTAGGCGTCACCCGTTACTTTAATTTATAGGGTAAATTTGATGTTGCTTTAATTTATAGGTAATTTTGATGTTGTTCCTCTACAAATTGGACTTAAGTCCATTTATAAATTTAATTTGGTATTGGTCCCTCGCCATTAATTGACCCTCCAATCAATTGTTATCATATGCATAGCTTCTAAAGTGACAAAAAAAGGTGTGGATTGCCCTCATTTGAATGAAAGGTGTTCTTTTTCAATTACCCTTCTATCCTACTCCTTCAAATGAAGCTAGCTTAGGAATTTTCTCAAATCACATGGAAACACATGCACAAGATAACGGTTGACTAGATGGCGGCAAGTCACCAAATTAAATGTATAAAAGGGATTAAAGTCATTTACCCTATTAGTAATGGACCAACATCAAATTTACCTTAATTTAGATTATTAATATTTCCTTTTTAGGATGGGTTTATTCTTTATTGTTTTTTAAGCAACCTCATAATCATGAGACCAATGTAAAGTAATTTTATTAGTAAAATCTTAGGGACAAATTTAATGTAGGATTTGAGTTGCGTACCCTAGTTGATGATCTCACTCATTAGAATGTTTTTTTTTCCTTTTGGTGTTGATGTGGTGTTTGCTTCCCAGTTTTATACTTGTGTTTTCCTCACTTTTGTTGGCTCATTTCTTATACACATCTCCTCAACTAGTTGTCACTTGATTATTACACTCCAAAATCACTGGAATTTGGATTATAACTTGACTTTGTTGCATCAATTCGGATTATAACTTGATTTTGTACATTTTAAAATTTGAAGCGTGTTACATGTGAGATTTTGCATAGCTTGATTATTATCATCATTGTTGACTATAATTTGCCCAACAGTGGAAGTTGTAATGTTGCTATATTGGGTTTGAAGTCATGGAGTTCTTTTTTAATTCATAAAAAATGAAACTTGTGTGTTATCTAGGCAATTGATACATTTTGGTTGTGTTTAATTCCAAGGACAATTTTCCAAAAGTGATAAAGGAGAGGAAGAGAGAAGAAATTTTTTGCCAAAAAAAGGAGTCATCTTCAACCTCGAGATGGAAATTTTTTTCCTACTTCATCTTATGTTTCTTCTTTCTTTTTGAAATCTTCTCATGGCAAACTTTCCTTGAAATCAAACACACATTTAGCGTGTTGAAAGTTTTGACTAAGTACAAGTTTAGAAGTCTTAAGGCTTTGGAATTTTGGTTTTTTTTTCAAAAATTATAAATTGCATTTCCATCTTTATCTAATCCATTTGCTTTAATGGGTTTTGACCTATGTAACAACAACACTATTTCTATAAAACAAAGTGTCTCGACATGTATCGTGTAGGATATTCGTGTCAACACTCATGGATACTCCCATTGGTAGGGATGGCAACAGGGCGGATTTGAGTAAATCCATCCCCAATCCGTCAGGAAAAACGAATCCCCAAATCCGCCCCGCCAATCCGTTTATAAATTTATTAAAAAAACCACCTCCGCCCCGCCCAAAATATTCGTTAAAAAAAATTTCATTCATACATACATACAGTAAAAGATCATTTATACATACAAAAAATTAAAAAAAAAACATACAACAAATTAAAAAAAATTAAAAATTTTGATCTAAAGATCAGATCTGTGATCTACAAAATTACAACAAATTACAAAAAGAAAATTCTATCTAAAATTTAGATCTCTGATCTGAGATCTAAAAAAATATTCCAACAAATTACAAAAAAAAATCCGATCTCTGATGGGGAGAGGAAGGCGTATATGGAGGTGGGAAGCTTCGATTTCGACTGTGAGAATCTGATCTTGGCCGTGAGAGGCGAAACCCTTGGCTGTGAGAGGCTTCGACCCTTCGTCTTCGAGTGAGGATCTGTGTGTGAGAGGGAGAGGTGAAGGGAGATCTCTCTGCATCTGGTGTGTGTGAGAAGGAGAGACTCTGGTGTGGGGGAGGGAGATCTCAGATCTCTCTATGAGAGGGAGAGGCACAGAGAGAGGCGGTGTGAGGGAGGGGGGAGCAACTGTCTGTGTGTGAGTGAAAGGGTATTTATATAGCTTAAGGGTATTTTTGTAAATTTACCGATTAAACGGAAATCCGTGGGGGCGGATATGGCCAAATCCGTATCCGCCCCAAAATCCAAGGACCATTTACTAAATCCACCCCAAACGGGGCGAATGGAGCGGATATCCGTGAAAATCCGCCCCACTGCCATCCCTACCCATTGGACACTCCATGTTTAGGTCAATATTTTTGAAAAGTTCTAATTCTATACAAATGTTATAATAATATTATGGCAAGTTAGTAGTACATAGCAATATTGACCTATAAGTAAATGAATATGACTAATATTGTTGAAAGTAAATAATACTAAAATGTACAAGCATGTCCCCTAGCACATCTCGTATTGTGCTTTTCTGGCTAATGTATCCAACAGTTCGTATGCCTGTCAAATACCGATACCCGTATCGATGTCGTTGTTACATAGATTTTAACTTTTTATAAAAAAAAATTGAAGCTATGGACTTGTGTTTAGCATCGGTTTTCGGAAATCAAAGTTACAAACTTCATTTAATGCATACAAAGTCATGTAGAATCTAAACCAAGCTGCCCATATTCCTAAGGTTGTCTTCATGAGGATCCTATTCAGGATTGAAGTCCAAAAATGACGGCCACTCAGGAGGGGCTTTTATTTATGATGAATAAAACACATGTATTAAAGAGATGGGAAAGAGGAAAAGTACAAAGAGTGATCAGCTCTAGAAAGGGTTGAAAAAAAAGACCCAACTTGGGACAAACAAAGAAAATAAACCAAAAATTATAAGCCTAAAGCAAGTTTTTCCCAAGCCGATGTAAATAGCGGAGATTGGCTTGTCCAGCACCCTCTGCCAAGCCTAGGCCCATTGAATGGCCATAGTTTTAATAATTATGCCCAGGGAGAGACTGTCCACCTTTGAGTCCCCCGAAAACTCTGTTCCAGGGCACCCAAAGGGTGATTAAGAATAGCCGGTTCCGGGTCCATTTGCCTTGAGAAAACAAAGCCTTGTAGTGCCACTGATTGGCCCGTTGTAACTGGCCGCCATTAGGGACAAAAAGCCATTGGATTGTGAAGCGACAAAGGCCCGCACCGAAACAAAAAAAGAGGCAGTGGAGAAATAGGTGCTCAATTAATTGATTCAGAGCTGGCTGCGCATAGCACAAAACTGATTGTAATAGGCTTGTCTCACTTGGCAAGGTTATGATGGGTGAGGTTTCCCATGCGCTAGGGTCCAGAATAAAGTAAAACCAGATTGGGCGGGAGGGGAAGCGTGATTGCTGGAAAGGAGCAGTTCATCTGTGAAAGTCCTGAACACTGGAAACTAGTCATTGTTACTTATTTTCTGAGGTAGATATTTTGGATTAGTTTGAACTTCTGCAATCCACTTATCCTGCCAAAAATCCACTCTTGTTCTCCTACCAACTTGGAAGGAAATACGTGGGGAGAAGAGGTGCTTCAGGTTCATGACCGACCTCCAGATAGAACAACCATAAGTGGAATATGCAACTTTTGGCAACCAACCATATTGCTGAGAATCATATTTTAAAACTGACTAAGATACTTTCAGAATTGAAGTAAAAAGTTATTTCAGAACTGGAAGGGGTATCATGACTCCCCAAATACTTTTAGAATTAAAATAAAAAGATGGAGGGTAAATGAGGTTAGGTATGTCTCTATGGACACATTGAACAGGGAGGGGTATCATAGGACTTAACCAAAAATTTACCTTGGATGCTCCCTTCCAAGATGCAAAAATCAAGTGCATCATGAACTTCAGGCAGGTCCCTTATAAGTCCATATGTTGAGGAGAGAAGCAAGACTATCAAACACCCATCATTCATGACCGTCATCAAGAGGCGCATTAATTGCCCTTTAAATAACCTCTTCATCAATAGGCGCTTCCATCATTGTATCGTTTTCACTAAGATAATATAAGTACTACTTAGCATCCATCACATTTCCATAGCTTAGACAAGAAATGTCTTCATTGTGGTTCAAAAGGCATATCATGATCTAACCAAATCTTGCAATGCCGAAAACGTGAGATTCTTTTATGTGGGTTTCACTGTAATATCTCCACCAGTCGATCCCATGTCATCAACGATTTGCTAGAGTCCAATAGGCGAATTGGAGATACTTACTCTGAAATTTTTGCAACTCACATCCCAAATTTTTAGGTAGCTCTTGTGTATTATGAACCTAAACCATGACATACAGATTAGTCTTCAGTCTTCCAAAGGTTTATTTTCATAGCCAACACCGCTTAGTAACATGAAACCTATCATTTTCAAAAAACATGAAAGTGTCGTCAAGAAATTGTAAGTGTCGATGGCCCGATACACTATCCCCAATTTTAAATGCCTCCTCATAACCCTTTCAATCTAGCCCAACCTCTCCAAGGTCATCCTATGAAGAAGATAATCTAGAAAGTTGCAGTTGACACGAACATATGCTTTCTCCAGATCTACCTTACCAATTGCCCCATTCCTACATGAGCTTTGCACCTCATAAAGGACTTCATTAGACACAAGAAACTCCGTCTAAATTTTGCCTCTCAAATGCAAATACGCCTTGTCATAAATCAGATTTGAAATAATCAATTTAAGTCTATGGCTCAGGAATAATAATCTTATAAGCATTCCCCAAGCTCGCCAAGGTAATAAATCTCAAATAAATAAGTAATATATACAACATCCACCATCATCAATACAAGGGTGAGAAAGAATGAAGGCTAAGCTCTAAGAAGTTGGATGAGAATATATCCTACATCTATTCTCAAAATTTCCCATAACTTTGAATTTAAATATATGACTAGGTGTTCTATCTCCTCCCACCGCCTTAGGTATTAATTTCTAAGTCGAAAACATGGATAATTCAAAAGGTCCTTAACATCCCTCACATTTCCATAGCGTAGACTAGAAATGTCTTCATTGTGGTTCCAAAGCCATATCATGATCTGATCAAATCTTGCAATGCCGAAAATGCGAAATTCCTTTTTAAATTGATAAATAATCATTTATCAATAAATTATTCAGTTAGCGATGAATAAATAACTCCTCTGAAATAGTAGTTTGTCTTAGTCCCACAAGTATTGTTTTAGTCCCACAAGTATTGTTTTATATTGGTTTCACCGTAAATATCTCTTAACACTCAATCCCATGTCATCAATGATCTGCTAGATAGGGGAACTGAAGATACTTACTCGGTAACTTTCACAACACACATCCCAAATTGTTAGGTAACTCTTGTGTATTATGAGCCTCAACCATGACATACAAATTAGTCATGTGCAGCTAAAACAACATTATAACGCTTAACGGGGGTGCACCGTTACGTTATGAGATTATCACGTTTTTATATCACGACTCCGATATAACGCCGTTATTGAGATAACGTTTTTTCCAACACCGCCGTTAACTTTTTGTTCTAATATATTTTTTTTAAAAAAACATTTATTTCATTCTCGATCGAAGAAGGACCAGAGCTCGCCACCGCCGATCAACAAATAACCAAACCTTGCCGGTTGACAAAGAACGAGAGAATAAGGGAAGAAGACGAAAAGTCGATTGCACTCTCTATTGTGATCTCACTCTCATAAAAAGAAGGGAATATGTTTTTCTATTAATGTTTTGAGTTTTTTTAATGTAATGTTATGAACATGATCTATTTTTTGTCTCTATAATACATCAATACGTTGAGGAGGTACTAAAATATATATTTAACAAAATATTCATTTATATACCGTTATATCCCGTTATAACCTATAATGCTCTTGGACCGTTACGAGTGCATTATCCGTTTTAACTACATAGAATTAGTCTTCAGTCCAAAGGTTTGTTTTCACACCGAAGTACGTTCAACAAATTGTAAGTGTCGATGGCCCGATACACCATCCCCCATTTTAAATGCCTCCTCATAACCCTTTCAATCTAAGCCCAATCTCTCCACCTCTCTCCAAGGCCATTCCATGAAGAAGATAACCTATAAAGTTGCAGTTGACGCGATCATATGTTTTCTCCAGATCTACCTTACAAATCATCCCACTCCTACATGAGTTGTGCACCTCATCAAGGACTTCATTAGACACAATAACTCCGTCTAAATTTTGCCTCTCAAATGCAAATATGCCTGGTCTTAAATCCGATTTGAAATTACCATTTTAAGTCTATGCTATGGGCCAGGATTAATAATCTTATAATCACTCCCCACCAAGCTCACCAAGGTAATAAATAGGTCTCAAATAAGTAATCTATACAACATCCACCATCGTCAATACAAGGGTGAGAAAAGTTGAATGAAGGCTAAGCTCTAAGAAGTTGAATGAGAATATATCCTCCATCTACTCTCAAAATTTCCCATAACTTCAAATACAATTCAAATAGGGAGTCTATGACTAGGTGCTCTATCTCCTCCCACAGCCTTAGGTATTAATTTCTATGTCGAAAACAAGACTTTTATGATTGAAGAAACAACACTTCTACGATTAACAAAAAAATTCCAGTCTCCACTAACTCAGCAGGTAAACTTAGCCAGGTTTTCAGAGATGATGACGTCTCGCAAACCAAGTGAGACAAATGTTATTTCTTTTCAGCTCAGGTTATCTTTCCGTTATAAGATGGGCAAGTGTCGATGTTATTAAGGATCAAACTACTCTAAGGAACATTGCATATAAGCATTAAAGAGGGGCTTCCTCAAAATCAATCTAAAGCTCACATTAGCTACTAAACTAAGCTATAGACACCCAAACCTGAACATGGCATATATATATATATATAAACTAGCACAGAAACATCAAATCAAATGCATGTATTTTCTTCAAATCAAATGCATGTATTTTCTTCAAATCAAATCACACTCAAATAAAATCTCAAGTAATCATACATGAGTACCCACTAGTCACTAAAAACCCTAGATAGATAAATAAATAAATAATAGTATTTAACAAAACACTCAATGAAGGGCATAATGGGGTTGCACCAAATTCAATACAAAATGCACCCAAATGAAATAACTTACTGGGCACTGGATAGGGGCTAGAAGCCAGGGTTTTAGTGTACTCCTCATTATCTGACCCAAAGAGATCTTTCTCTTTCTCTTTCTCTTCTGACACACTTGGCCTATTAACCTCATCTTCGTCTTCTTCTCCTCCTCCTCCTCCACCGTCTGTGCTGCTACCGCTACCACTTCCACTAGCGGCGGCGCTACTGCTCTCTCCGCCGCTGCCATTAGAAGAAGAAGCGGAGGAAGAAGAAGCAGCAGAAGAAGATGAAGAGTTTTGGGGACTCTCTTCTTGCTGTCCTCCTCCTTCTTCTTCTCTGTGTCGTTCTTCTTCAACATCTTCTTGTTCTGAAAACAAATCCATCGATGATGAATTGATTGATGATTGTTGGAGGAGTCAGATTCGACTAGATTTTTTTGATCGAGCGTATTTTTAGAGACGAGAGAGAGAATATAATGTGCACCGTCACTTGAACGCGAGCGAGCCCATGAATAAACACATAGGTTCGGCAGCTGCTATGTGCATCGCCATTTCTGCTCAGTATCACCCCCAGTCTTGTACTCCATTAGCAAAGGAAAAAAGAAAAATTGCATTTTATTCTTTACCAGAGGTGGGTGTCCCATCTCGTGATATTGATCCTGTCTCGATCTCATATCGTCCTGGTTTTTTCAGGTCCTTTTGAGATTAATCAAACTCATCTCAATCTCGTCCCGTCCCGATCTATAGTGGGATGAGATGGAGATTTTCAATACTGCCCATCTCATCCCGAACTTATTTATTTAATATTTAATATTATTAATTTTAATCAAACTACTATTTTAAATGAAAGTTTAGGATGTGTTGAAAATAAATGAAAACATATACTTGCTTGATTTGGTACTCTTTGTTTAGGCAATGACTATTTGGCACTACAACTTGCACTCACCCACACTACCCATCAAATTTTTATTTTTTGTATTTTTTCTCCCACACCGCCCATAAAAACCACTATTCATTTTTTTTTCAATAACAAAAACAACATCAACAACCTAAAAGGGGTAACGAGGAATGGGCGATTGATTGCGGGGGAGGGTGAGAAATGACCGACAACGGCGAGAGATAGAAGAGATGGAGCAACAGTCACTATCGCCCCTCTATCTTTTTTATTTTCCTTATCCTTCCCCTCTTCATCTTCTTATTCTCCTTCTTCCCCTCACCCAGTTTTCCCATTCTCTCTCAGTTCCCCTCTATTTCTCTCGCAATGGACGTCGCCCCTTTCCCTCTCATTATTTTCCTTCCCCTCGTGCATAATTTGTTTTTTTTCCCTCGCGGATTTCGCGACAGGGAGTTTTTCATTCGCATGTACCTCTGCGAGGGGCAAAAAACATTTGCATTTTATTTTTCACTGACACCTATGATATTGGTCGAGGAAATCGATGGCTTAGGGAATCAATTGTTCACTACTTTCAATCTACTAATCCACACCTCAAATCCAAGTCTCGCAATTTAGGGTTTCATCTTTTTTCTGTTACTTTTTTCCACATGTGGACAGTAGTTTGTGATAAGGTGAACAAAGTGGCAGAAATGACAAAATGAAAGAGATTAATAAAATATTGGAATGTTGGATTAAATGAATTTAGTGGTTTAGTCCTTAACTGGGATTTTTTTTCTTTTGCCAATGAGGTACTAACTCAGTTGGTAGATTTGTGCCGAATGGTATCATAAGTCCAAGGTTCAAACTTGTCGGAGGCATTTAATGTTTATGGGATCCAATAAAAACCTAGCTCAACTTAAAAAAATATCTATTTAACTGAGATTTTTTTGTTTAGTTTTCAATGTAGTAAGGGAAGATGGAGTTGATCACTGAGTCAACTCGCCTAGTTGACGCAATGATTGTTATTATAATGAGAAACTAAAAATTTACCCTTTCTATTAATGGGTTTATTGAACTTCATATTTCAAATTTTGATAAATTTGATATTAAAAAATAAAATGATAGTTTGATATTTAATAATTAGTTACAAAATTAATTATTGTGTTACACTAAATTTGAAAAGAATTTAGTATTATCTTATATTTTATGTTTCCAAGTAAATGCATGTAACTCGTGCTACAGTTACTTCACATGGAAATAACTAATAAAAATTATATAATAAAAATCCAAATCTTTGCACACATGGAGGGCATTAGTACTAGTGCATATATATTCTACTTTCTCACCACCCTACACAAAACACAACAATGACTTCCCCTTGACTCACGAATGTAGTTCACATTTAGAAATTTGGGTAATCTTTGTTGTTTGGAGATAGGTTCTCAGAGATTAAATTTAGTATATCATTGCTACACTCAAATTAGATTCAAGGACAAGTTTGATAATGAAATGGATTAGTCAAGATGATGGATCCAGGTCATTGTTATGGTACTCCCTCGCCGATTATGCAAATGATTGCAATTTTTCCCTTATTTGAATCTTGCCATGTGATTTATTATAACTCGCAACAATCGTAACACCAACATAATCAACCATACTCCCACGAGAGCTATGATCAACAAAGCATCAACTTCAAGCTCTAAAGTGTTTCATTTATTTTATTTATATGTTTAGTTATTTATTTAATATTTTTGTTAATATATAAAATTGCATAAGTAACATTCAAAAATTCCATTTATGCTAACTTACGACATTTCATTGATTGTCGCGAGTCACAAAACAATAGCATTCACAAATGCTATAACTTGACAACATTCTTTATTGCATGCTAATGAATTTAAAAAAAAAAAAAAAGATTATATGGGCAAAGGTAGCTAACGCAAAATAGTATGGTAGGCCTATCACGATAATTAGAAAATGCAATGCAATGATAGTTTTAGTATAGTGAACTCATGATGTTACCGTGGCTTAGGTAGAGGTCCGGGTTTTGCTAGAAGTCTTACGTTTTGCCATTAAAAGTGAGATTGAGGTAAAATAAATATTTTTAAAATGTATTTGATATATCACATAATGGTATGCTTGGCTTGGCTTGAAATTCCAATTATCTGATTGAAACTCCACCCCAATTTCAATACATACTCATTCTACGAACACGGGTTGCAAACTTGTGTGCATGAGGCAGTATACGACTTAGTTTACTACATATCACTTTCCTACTTCTAAAACAAACTTGAGTGTCATAGTCTCCGCTCGGGTACCGAGCCCGGGGGTGGAGTTTTGTACAGTTCCAAACACCAGAAGCATAACTTCCTATTTTGGCACTACAGGATAAGTTATAGTACTAAAAGTACCCTCAACAAGTTAATTGGATGGTTGTCTCGGGAAAATGGGTCATTGATAACGTATTTGTGAATATCACGATTAAAAAATTACTAAGACGTTTTATAAAAAAATATTTGGTACATTTATATCGAGTGATTGAGAATTAGTCCTAGGCTTTGTAAGATCGTTTAAGTATTGTATATATGATGAAGTCAAAAGTATAAAGATTGGAGTCAAAGTCATAAAGACCAAGGAAAGCCATGAAGACCAAATCCCAAGTTGAAGCAATGAGTCAAAAAGGTCAATCTGAAATATGTCCCAATAAGAAGGACAAATTCTAAATCAAGTCGAGGCCAAAACCTAGTAGAAGAGCATGCCAAAACTGCACAAAATGAAGTGTCTGGCATAGCCTGGTTGACCAAACAAAATTTTGGTCGAGTAGAGTAGTCTGGCTAATTTTAGTCAACAAGTAGTTATCTATTGACTGATGTTTTAAATGCAATTGTTGGGATGGTAAGCTTGATTGACCAAGAAAGTGCGAAAAATGAAAATGTCTATATTTAAGGACTTGAACCACTTCATTGTTTATACACATCTCTCACAAGCTATCGTTGAGTTCATGAGTTAAGAGAAAAGTCAGAGAAAGGTTAATGAAAGTTACATTGTTTTACGCCTCTTCTGGAGAGTGATAACATCTTCAATTTCTTCACCTCATCTCGAGGTTAAAGAACAATGGTCCATTGAGTGACAAAATGATTGTATTATATCTTAAAATCTCTCAAATTAAAAATAAAATAAAATTTGTTACCAGATGAAAGGGTACTAAGTGAAAACTTGTTTTACTCAACTTGTATCCTTATGCGTGGAAATATGATTTGTGAATTATACCAAAAACGACTATTGATTAGATTTATTAAATCAATATAAGTTGAGCGTTGGCCTTGCGAGTAATTAAGGAAATTAGATCATTCAAGTGCGACCAAGAATACTCAACCAAAGGCATCATCTCAAACAATCAAATTGGAAATATCAGTCAAAGTTAACCGAATACCAGAGTCAATATTGGAAATGCAAAGTCATAACACAAATCTAATTAACTAAAGTTAACCTTCTAAGTATACTAAAGTCCAAAATAGTTGAAAAAGTCCAAGAATGTGGAATAAAAAGGGATGCAAGAAGACTAGCCCAATAATAGTCAAAGTTGGCCAAAGTCAAATGGATGGCAAAAGTGGATTATGGGGGGCTAAATTCAAAATTCAAATAAGAAAATCTCACAGATTAAACCCAGATTAGCACTTCTACCTTCATCTTCTCAAAGTATCAAAAAGAAAATGATCCATAAGATTTGGAAAACCCCCACACCTCAGAGAGTCCATTTTCTCATTTGGAAAATTTATTTCAACCACCTCCCTACTTTGCAAAATTTTCACAAGCACCACGTGAATGTCAATGTCACCTATCCTATGTGACATCAAGATACCGAAAGCATTGAGCACATTTTCTTAGATGTCTAATAATTATCCAAACTTGGCGCCTATCCCTCTTGCCTATTAATTGGCTAGCGGTATCTCTGAATAATATTGCTACTATCTTTGTTTTTTAATGGCAATTACACGTTAACAATCATCTAGTTTAGGCCTGGTGATTAGTGAAGTCAGTGTTGTTCTTGATAGTATTTAACAAGCTAGATATGTGAAATGTTTTCGACATTTGAACCTCACCCAAACAACTTGGGTAGGCAAACGTAAGGACTATGGAGTAGATGGAACATAGTTTTTTCACAAACATAAACAAAGTTTTTTTTTAATGGTTTAGGATGTGCTACAATTGATACTAACGTTGGTGTTGATATTGTATTATTAGGATGACCTACAATTTATGAGAATGTTTTTTCGTGTTTGTCATATTCCCAATTAGTTTGGATGATGTCTAAATACATTTTCGATGGAACAATTTGGCTGATCAATCTATGCAAAATGTTTTCAAATATCAAATTAAACAAAGTATTGTAATTCGGAAATATAAAGATTTATGACTTATGCCACGCCCCAATTTTTGAACAACATAAATTAATAGATTGTCCAAAAACCAAGGCATGACGGGAACAAATTAAATGGTACAGTCATAAGGCATAAAATAAACTAATAACCTTCCTCAATATTCTTCTTCTAAAAATTAGGTCCACAATTATAAACCCAAACCACAACATAAATAAATGAAAATTACATTAATCAATCCCCTAATAATAAAGATCTAACAAAAACGTGTCGAATCCTCAGATATCGCCACACAACTAATACCACCCTTGCGCTCCAATTAACCCTAATAAGTCTCTGGGGCTACGTTTATTAAGAATGCACACAAATTTGTAAAACAATACAAAATTCAGGTCAGTATATTAATACTGGTGTGAGCAAACTTACAAATCGAGACAATTAAATATATATAAAAAATGCATTTCACCTTAAGGAAGACAGTTAGTTCTCATTCGAGATTCGAATTAGCTATTAGTTTATTCCCTCAAGGCTAACCTAATACATGTTAAAATAATCCATGCACAATTTCATGTTATGATCTATTTAACGGTTTTCTTTATTTTCCTAATTGCTAGCTTATTTTCCACAATCACTCTCCTCATGTGTCAAACACACCTCACCCAAGTGTGTCTCCCTTGCCATCGAAGCCACTCGGAGCGTACATGACCCAAGTGGGGTGCCACATCGAGCGTCATGTCATCTCACCCGAAGTTCGATACATGACAAGTATTTCCTAAATACTACACGTACTACCGAACTCACATGGAACGGCGTACCGATATGCAAACAAGTCTGCATACCCAAAATAATATCACACGTATACAAGCAAGTCTTTATACAATATATATATATATATATATATATTAGTTGTGGAAAAGAGCATTACCAAGTATTTATATTTGTAAATAACAATGAGAATGACATGGGTAAATAATTATAATAAGAAATACATTGTAAATAACAATAACTATTTATTTTAATTTACAGCAGGTGATTTCAAAAGAAAAATGCAATGTTTCTAAGTTTCACTAAACAATAAACTTACTAGACCATAAAGTACAAGTGATTTGGTTGAAAGGAAATAGGTAAGTGAGATTCAATAAAAAAAATGATTGAAAAAAAAAAACATTTTCCAAGTTTCATCACATCACATGTCCAAGTCATGTGAACGTGAGATTCCACAAATGTCCATATCATATTAACCTCGAGATTTATCACATCAAAAGTCCAAGTCATGTTAGCATGAGATTTCACAAATGTCCACATCGTATTAACACGTGAAATCCAACAAATGCACAAATGCCCCAAATCGTATTAATAGTGAATTTCATTAAAACAGTAAAACAAATTGCTCAAATGTCACCATCAATAGTAAACAAAACATATTTCACAAATGTCCCCATCAACAGTAAATTCACAAATGCCCCCATCAACAATAAAACAAAACATATTTCCCAAATTTCTCCATCAACTAGTGTTCTAAAAATCAGCCTAGGCGGCGCCTAGGCGCTAGAAGGTGGAAAATCGCCCAGATTAATGGCTGGGTGGGCAGTCTGGGCGGTTCTGGGCAATCTGGGCGGGTCTAGGCGGGTCTGGACGGGATCTAGGCGGGGTCTGGGTGATTTTTATTTATTTTTATTTTTAATAGGCTGATTGTGTTCTTATTTTATTATTCTTTCCTATTTTTTATAAATAAACTATTTAATTGTTTTTTATTCAGTATATGTCTAAATGTAGCAAATGATGATTACTTGATGAAATTCTCAAAGGATCTGCCGGTACCAATTTTACTAATGTAGATTTTATCAAACATAATTGAGGTTATTCATGTAATTTGAAGAAAAATAAAATACTACACAAATTCAAATTTATATAAAGTACCTATCATGACCAACTTCAGTCATTTGAGTTTTAATAAATTTTGTTCACGATTGTTAATTTTTCATGTAATTGATAAGGTATTATGCTTAACTTTTGTAAATTATTAAAGTTATAATACAAAACCTAAGACCGCCTAGGCCCCTGGGCGCTAGGCACCTGCTCGCCGCCCGCCCAACGCCTAGCGATTTTTAGAACACTGCCATCAACAGTAATTCACAAATGTCCCTGTCCCCATCAACAGTAAACGTCCCATCAACAGTAAAACAAAACATATTTCCCAAATGTCTCCATCAACAGTAATTCACAAATGTCCCTATCAACAGTAAATGTCCCCATCTACAGTAAGACCAAACATATTTTCCAAATGTTCCCATCAACAGTAAATGTAAAACAGTAAAACGGTAAAACAGTAATGAAAAATTTCATAAATATCATCATCCACAGTAAAACAGTAAAACTGATTTTGCAAATGTCCCCATTAACAGTAAAACAAACAGATTTCACAAATGTCTCCATCAACAGTAAAACAAATTTCATCAAAGGGGTGATATGTGACAATATTTCATCAAAGTGGTATTCTCCATGACGAGATGAAAGTTTAGGATGATGGCAACATTTATTTGACAAATAGATTTTATACTAAACTCCATAAACAATACAAAAAAAATAGAGATTAGAGTTTTACTCACCATTTTTGCAAAGATCCCAAAGTTCTTCCTTTATCTCCTCCCACTTTTTTTCTGCGTAAGTTTTTCCTTTTCTTCTATGTATCCAGAGAGAAAAGGAGGCTAGGGTATAATTGAGTTTTTAATTAGAGTTTGTTTGGCTAAACACAACCATCACTCACCTCTTACCCATCACCAACCTAAACCTAGGTCCTAAATTAAAATCATAAAATCTATAACTATTTGTAACTATTACCAATTAATAAATACTACCAATAAATAAATATTATTAATTTATAAGATAATAAAAGTATATTGGTAAGTGAATTGAGTGGGTGTTACAACTCATGTCAATGGGGTACTAGTGGTAGGCTAGCTTGTGAGGGATGGTATCACAAATCTACGGTTTGAACCCTGCTAACGACATTTGCCGTGGGAGTGTTTAAGGGATTAAAAAAAAAGTTATGCCTCGTTGATATTTTATCTATACTTCATGTAATTTGAGAATATAGAAATGCATTATTATTTTTTTATAATAAGATTATGGAGGTCTCCAAAAGATGAAAAGAAATGCCAACCTCATTCAACAGGTTGAAGATGTACGTCTTTTCAAAAAGATCAAAATCAGCAAGATAATCCTGATTTCGAAGAGTTTTTCACATCTAATTGGATTACAATTATCTCCAATGGATAATTTGTGCTCCCTATCACTTTTTAATTATACGTTGGAAGACATTTGATATTTATAATTGTGCTTCAAACCATGTTGAAGCCACCTGACTTCATCAAACACACTAAGCAACAGATTTTCCTCCATAAAAAACATGACAACACTTAATAATTTGAACAAGTTTATACAACCAAACAACTGGATCAAAGTTTGGCTCATCACATATTGCCCATCCATCAAACTCGCAACGGCCTGCAACAGGACTCCCTTCATGCCACAATTAACAGTGCAACAGAATCGCAACTTCCAAACACGACAAATTTCAGCATTTTGGTGTGCCTTTTGCACATTTTCTCTTTTGTAGTAAAATCAACGAAAAATTTCCGAAGTCTCATCTCCATGATTTTTAGATGGAAGGAGTGACGTTTTGTGTTATTGTATTTCCTAGTTCATCAATGCAATACTATTAATTAAAAAAATCATGATCTACTATTCAACGAAGATATAGGTTGTAAATTTTTGTTATGTGTTGTCTATAAAGTTCTACCACAAAAAAAACATTATTTTGGTTTTATTACTTTTTTCTCGTCTCAATCCGGTAATGGCTCAAATTATTAGTAAAAGTGCGTGTATACTTACTGGTCACCACTTTTAATGTAGGGCATGATGCACACGTGAAGCTTATTTACATTGTAATATAAACACTTTAGGCTTCACTCATCATTAAAAAAATTTGATTGCATTAAATACCTTTCATTATCTCTAACACAAATTTTTTGAAGGCTAAAGTTGCCAATCTAAATAATTTTTAAATGTTTTTCCTACTTTTTCTCCTTCTCATGCTCCTCACCATCTCCAAACTATTCCAACAATTCTCCAAACTTTTAATGACACTCTTAAACTTACTCAATGCCTATTGTATTTAATGACATATTTCACTATTTCAATTGTCATCTCAGTACTTTGTATTAAAGAGTTTTGGTAGAAAACAATTGTTTGGATTTTAAAGATCCATCAAGTGGTACTGTCTGTTCGACAATATCAATTAGATCTTCAGATTTTTGAGAAAAAATAGATTTTGAAACTTCATAAATGTTTTTGTAAGGAACCTCGAGAATTGACCATTTTTGTAAATTCTGTTATACTTTAAATCTGAGTTTATTTGCCTAGAGCTAGAAACTCGAGTAAATTTTGAAAACAGAGAGACATGGTGTTTGATGTTTTGACAGGGATAACTGTGAGACATGAACCCTATAACGGGACTACCTACAACTGGACCACCAAAACGGGACCACCTAACCCTCATAGGCTGCACTATCGTTCGCGACTTGCACTAGGGCTTCCAACAGTTGACCAACGCTCCTTAACGGCTGACCAACGCTACCTCGGACTCACTGACTACTATTCCCCCCAAAAAACAGCAAGACACTATGGCTCTGATACCAATTTCTGGTGTTTGGAATTCTACCCAAGGCAATTATTCCAGAGTAAAAAAAAATATACTTTCAATTGTTTTATGTATTATGAAATTTCAAGATGATTTGATAAATCAAAATTTTTTATTACGTGTTGATTGTAAATCTGCAAAAGAAATTTTGCAAAAAGATGTTCAAAATCTTGTCTCTAAACAAATTTTTACTCGTTGGCAAGGTTTACTGTCCGCTTTTGATTTTCAAATCAAATATATAAAAGGGGAATCAAAGTCTCTGGCATATTTTTTGACAAAAGAATTCATTCAAAAGCTACAATGAGCTCTCAGTCCTCTTCCAATCCCACTACTTCGCCGTAACCACAATCCAAAACTCAATATGCTATGAAACATTTTGCTTCAAAGCTCAGATCACCTATTTCTTATGCCCTTTCCCTTACAAATCCTTATATCCCACTGTCAAATGCAGAATAAACAAACTCTGCAATGACCTCTTTTACAAAGCCAAAAATCCCAAACAAATCTACAAACCCTTATGTTACAAAATCACACCATGATCCAATCACTTTGATAGAACCAATTCTGTTTTTATCTCCAAATAACCTCATCAAATAGCTAAACAATTTTTTGATCCAAAAGCCCATTTTGAGGAAGCCGACACCCTCAAAACCCGTGAATCCTATGAATTCATACTGGCCGATTCTAACTCAGTATTGATTACTCATCACAAATACCCTACAAATCTAGCCAAAATCACCAATTCCAAGTGTCAAATTCTGCAAATTCTGTTTGAATCTGATTGGAAACAAAACCTATGTTTCCATAAGAAATTTTCAGTCCATTACAATCCCCAATCTTACAATTATATTGATTACAAATTAGCTTGGTCTCAAGCATTCCTGCTCGCAACAAAATTGTTATCATTCCTGATTCTTCTTGTTTTGCAAAAAATTCTCATCAAAATCAGTTCCATTATGGTTATTTCAACATTATTGGTGGAATCATTTCGGCCCCGTACAAGATATTATTCTTCATCCAGTTTTTTAAGGATGGCAGATCTTCAAGTCCAAGTTTCATCCTCCAATTCCGCCTTCAGAGCAAGTTTTCTCGTTCTGGTTCTTCATCAAGTTCAATGTCGCATGGATTTGTTGTTGTAATTACTCAAGCTCCTCCATGGTTCTATTGGCGATTCAAAGTCAAATGGTGGTCACAATTTGATCACTCAAGTGTTACAAAATAAGCCATTACAAAGTTAATTTCAAACAAATATTATTTTCATTCTCCTCAGGTGAATCCCATTAAATCATCTTCCCCAGCAAAGCTTTTCAAATAGCACATCAAAATGCAACTATAAGGCAAACCTACAAAGGCTCGACTGTTGGAAACTCTGTCTCAAATCTATTGCATGGATGGATCAAACGAAGACAATGAACCAATAGGTCCCGACAATGAGGATGATTGCTTTGGCATTTTTTCGTCACTAGCATAATTATGTCCCTACAATCAGTCTTGAGCATCTTTGAGTCATCATGATTCTATAAGCCATTATTATAAGTGGACAAACAATCAATCAAACATCTTCCAGCTCTACAAAATGACAAACAACTTTCGGCCCCCACCGACATCATCTTCTTTTTTCAAAGACGCGTGAATCAACAGTGCAAGCACTTCCAAAATCTAATAGTATTCGCATCTTTTCAATAATTGTTCTTTCTTCTCTCTTCATTATTTAAGAAGGTTTTCTCTTCAGAGGAAGGGCATCCGAAAATTAGAAAGAAATGTAATCTTTGTACTATTGGTTTTCTCTGTAAGTTTTCTTTGTAAATCTTTATCTTATTTAAATAAATGTCTTATATATATCTCGAATGAATTTGTCTAAGTTAACTGAATGTGTACCTACCTGTATAACATCTCTGGCGGTGTCCTCGGATGCAACATCGGTCCTCAGTTTAACTTAAATAAAATCATTTGTTCTATTTAAAATTTAGAATTTTCCTATTTGAATTTACTTCATATTCTTTTACTATTTCAATTTATTTTGCTAAATTCTGGCATTCCTAGTCTCAGGTAGTTTCCTGGGTAGAAATTGGTATTCGAGTCATAGTGTCTTGCTGTTTTTCGGGGGGGATAGTAGTCAGTGAGTCCAAGGTAGCGTTGGTCAACCGTTGGAAGCCCTAGTGTAAGTCGCGAAGGATAGCGCAACCTATGAGGGTTAGGTGGTCCCATTCTAGTGATCCAGTCATAGGTAGTCCCATTACAATGTTCATGTCTCACAGTTACCCCTGTCAAAACATTAAACACCGTGTCTTTGTTTTCAAAGTTAACCTGAGTTTCTAGCTCTAGGCAAATAAACCCAGATTTACAAAATATGATGGAATGTAGAATTCCAGAAGTAGAACAAAATTTACAAAAATGGTCAATTCCTGAGGTTCCTTACAAAAACATTTACGAAGTTTCAAAATCAAATTTTTCTCAAAAATCTGAAGATCTAATTGATATTGTCGAACAGACAATACCACTTGATGGATCTTTAGAATCCAAACAATTGTTTTCTACCAAGACTCTTCAATTTTTACAAAAGCAGCAATACAAATATATCCATATTGGCTTAATCAAAATAGGAATCAATCCCCTTACAAGATCGGGTCTAGACACGTGTGCGCTTATTGCATTACGTGACTGTAGACATAACAAATTTGAGGATTCTCTGTTAGGAATAGCAGAGTCTACTCTGGCGATGGGTCCAATCTATTTTGACTATTACCCTAATTTCTCGGTGCCTCTCAAGGATCCTAATGTCCTTGAAACACTCGCACTGAATATTCAAACTTTTGTTTCGATATATTATAAGGATCTGAACCTTTAGCCTTAATCTACAAAATCATTTTTAAGGCTATGAAGACTCAGCTGAGTCCTAGAGCCTTGCAAGAGTCTGAAAAGGGATATACTATCCTTTTTCCAGGCAAACAAAGAGAAAACCAGTGTTATTGTTCCTAAAACAATCCACTGGAACCAAGTTACTCTTCCAGCAACTTGGCAAGTTCAATCTCAACCCAGACGACCTCTCCCTAGTCGCCTTAGCCAGATCACGACTCTTGAAGATGGAACTGTAGAATTACAATTTTCTAAATCAAGGTCCATAAGATTACAACCATTAGATTTTCAATTAGGACGAATATCTGATTCATCATTCATAACTGCTCCTACTCAAATCCTTATAACTCCTACTCTAGTAGTTTTTCCACACTTAGATGTTGCTAATCTAAGACAAAACCCTTCTTACCCTCAAATACCTTAGCCCGTTTATGATTTTCAAGCTGAAACTCAAATTGAGAAATCTCCTACTCAATCTGAGATGGGTGATCCTTCCCAATTAAACATGATTTCTTCATCCAATTTTATTTAAAATAATATTTGGATTCATAATGAATTCATGTTTGACAAAAATACAACCAAAAGACAACAATTTTACAAAAAATACTCTCCTTATCAAAGATAGATACTAGGAGATGTTTTACAAATTATGTGAAGAAACACATGTTAATATACCTTTCTTATAATGGTAAACATACGTTTCTTCCCAGTATCAATGTTTTACAAAATACTTCCAAAAAATTTGGAAATTGAAAAATGATTGTGTTATAGAATTTGTTTTACCTCATTTTGAATCAATCAAATTTCAAACTCAAAGACAAACTGTTTCAACCTCTCCTTTAAAAGACTATTCATTTCAAAATGATTCTCATGGAATTTCTAAAATCATTGAACAAAATAATTATACAAATATTTTGATACATGAATTAGGTGAAAAATTGATGCAAGATTCAATAGAATCCCAGTCGGTTTCAAATCACCAGACTTCAAAACCAATTACATATTTCACTCCTACAACAATTGAACCTAATATTTTGCCATCACCCACACATCTTATACATGTGATTGAATGCAAACTTGCAGCCTTATGATTGCAAGATTCTCCTTCTTCAAATCAGGTTAACACCTTGTCTAATCAACTCAGATACGAAGAGTCTGAACAATCTGACATATCATATTCTGCTGAAATAGCTAGACTTCGTGTTGCACGAAAAGCTAAGCCGTCATAGCCTCCCTTACTAACGACTAGGAATTTCTATCCTAGACCCACTTTTCCTGATATGCAATATGAGGAAAAATCTCTTCAAATTTCAGTCATTTGTGCCACAGGTGCTATCTATGAATGGAACATAGATGGTCTCTGAACAAAACATAATTGATCTCACCCAAGAGATGGTCATGTTAACTACATCTGCTCATCACAGTGATAACAAAAGTGATCATCACATTGCCCAACTCATTATCGCTGGATTTTCTAGCAAACTTAAAGGATGGTGGGATAACTATCTTACTTCCGAATAACAACAACAGATATTGCTATCAGTTAAGGTTGATTTCAACGGTCAACCTATCAAAACATAACAAGGTCAACCAATTCCTGATGTTGTGTCAACCACAGTGTTTGCCATTCTTAAGCATTTCACAAGTAACCCTTCCAAATTCCAGAAGAAATCTAAGGATACTTTCGTGACACTTAGATGTCCTCAACTCAGTGATTTTCGATGGTACAAAGATATATTTCTCAAATGTGTTATGCATCAATACGAAGTTAACAATTTTTGATAGAAAATAAAATTCCTTTATGGTCTCCCTACTACATTTGCTGAAAATGTTCGTACCCAACTGCAAGCTGAGCACAATGGAGACATTCCACTTGTCAAACTTACATTTGGAGATCTTATTGCTAAGATCAACGAAGTTGCATTAAATTTATGCAATGACCTTAAACTCAAAGCCCAACTCAAGAAACAAAGTATATCCAGTCATAAATAACTTTGATCATTCTGTCAGCAGTATGATTTTGAGTCCATTAAGGCCCCTTCCAACAAATCTAGACAAAAATATAGGTCACATCCCGCTCGTGCCTATAAAACCAAACACCCATATGGCCCAAAGCCATATAAGCCTCATACAAACTTCTACGATAAACCCAAACGCCATCATACTCACAGACCTTATAAAAAAGCCCATAATACAAGACCATCCACTAAGAAGCCCATTTGCTTCAAATGTGGAAAGCATGACCATTATGTCAAAAATTGTAGATTACCTCAAAAAATCCAAGAATTAAAAGGTCCAGATGACATAAGAATATGTTAGCTAAATTACTAATAAATTCTCAATCATTTTATATTTCTAATACTGAATTAGAATAATCATCTGATGACCTACATGTTTATCAAATGAAATATTCCTCTAATTCTTCTAATGAAGAAGATCGGAATCAATAAATTAATGTTTGTTTTTGCAATATTATCAAAAAATAAAGAAGCCAATATTCTTTTAGATTTTGTTGATCATATTGATGATCCAAAGCTTAAACACGAGTATATCACTCATATCAAACGATCCATATCTAAAAAAGATCAAACTGATATTCTTAAACCTTTTTATAATCATAAAGACATTATGAATCAGTTAAAGAATACTCCTCAACAACCTGTAACTATTCAGGATTTATAAGCTGAAATTAATATCATGAAGAAATATATTCATCATCTCAAGCAGAGTCATTATCGCATTGAGCATGAACTTGTGACTCTCCAAAATCACAATGATCAAATATCTTATTCCCCAAATATTCCTTCATATTCAAATCATGTATCTGAAGAAATTAGACCACAATTTATTAACCTGGTAATATCTCTATTTCTCTTGTTACAAATAAAAAATATACCATTACTACCACTGCATTAGTTGACTCTGGTGCAGATCTTAATTGTGTTTCAGAATGACTTATTCTTACTAAATACTTTGAGAAAACTAAAGAGAAACTATACGCAACAAACAAACAAGCCTTACAAACGCTCATATTTGTTACAATAAATTATGCATCAAACAATATTTTCTATTAGTTAAACATATGGGACAACAGTTAATTCTCGAAACCCCATTTTAAACTACAATCTACCATTTTCAGTTACCTGAAACTGAAAATGGTATTCAAACAAACGGAGCCTAGCTAATCGTTTGGTAATAATGACAATATAATAAAATATTCATGTAACTTAATATTATTAATATTATTTAATAATTTTGAATAAAGTTTGTTTAAAATCCCACGTAAATAATAACCATGTGTAAATGATACATGCAATACACATGCGGATTGCTAGTATAATAGGTGATAATATAAATAAGAGGAGCTAATGGAGTACCAGCTCAGTGGTATGTCTATGGCGGATGGAATCACAGGTTCAAGATCCAAACCCTATCGACGACATTTGGGGTGAAAGGGGTTAGGAGATCACCCATTTGACAACCAAGATCTTTAAAAACCATGTGTCTGTACATGCAATGCATATGCTATGGTATCGATGAGTAGAATCAATACCACCTATTTGACAACCAAAATCCTTAAAAACCACAAAAAATTGAAGAGTGGAACAATAAATTGTTCTAAAATCTAGAATCTAGACCACTAGCCCATGGAATTGGAACCATTTGACACCCCATCACCCCTACAATTTCCATTCCAATTTTTACCAATCAACGAGGACCTTTGATTCACAAAAAAAAAATCTATTCCCGCCGGATTACACATCAGCCAAACCAAGCCAAGCCAAGCAAAGCCAGCCGAGGCAAATGAAATGTAAGGGGTGCGCATTCCCTTAACCTTAACACTCCTCTTCGATTTCTTTCATTCTCGTCGTCTCTCTCGCTCTTTGTCTGCAAATCTAGGGTTCGTTTCACCCTCCAAATTTTGTTTATTCGGAACCCTAATTTGCTGTGTGTGTGTTTGAAATCTAGGGTTCGGTTCGGTGATTATGATTGATCTTGATCTCTGTAATTGTTGAGGAAGGAAGGTAAGGGGAGAAAGAGGAGTGGAGAGTATGTATAGAGATCGCAGTGTTGGAATTGGATCGAAATCAGAGATCGGTCCTTTGGATCGGAAGAGAATCAACGATGCCCTAGACAAGCATCTCGAGAAATCTTCCCCGGCTTCAACTTCAAGGGGTGGATTATTGAACGGCAAAGAGAAGGATAGGCTTTCTGTTCCCTCTACTTCTTCGGGGAAGCCACCGCCTGATCATAGAGATAATCGCTCAGGGTCTCTCTCTAAGAACAAGCATTCCGATGGTTAGTTTGCCCTCTGTTTATTTATTTATTTATAAATCTTAATTTTTTTTTGTTTTTGATGATTCAGTGTGTTGGCTTTCATTATTATTTGCCTTCATTGTTCATTAAAGGTGAAAGTTGAAAAAATTTGCTGGGGATTTGGAGTAATTTTTAGGCATTGTGGAAAATTTTAATGCTTTACATGAGGAACCTGATATCAGGTTTCTAGTTCGGCTGTGTCTTGACTGAAGCAAAAAAAAAAAAAAAACCATTTTGGAAATGGGTGTCCTGGAATGTTGAGGAATTAAGATTTTGGGGGAGTGTTGCGGTGTTGGTTGCTGATATTTTGGCACTGAATAATAAAAATTGCTATCTTGAGTCTTAAATCTGCATCTTTGTTGTCTCTGTCGATGTTTGTTTGTATGTTTTTATACTTCCTGTGTCTTTCTAGAGTGCGCTGACGCTGAGGAACACAAGGGGTAGCTTAAGTTAGCTGTTAATTTTCCTTATGCAATATATGGGTGGAAGTTACAAGGTGTAGTGGTTTCAAATTGCATTTTAGGTGGAATAGGTGAAATTGGTCATACATTTGAATCACTCAACATTGATGTCTTTTGGGGTTTTCTTTCTCAAGATGAAGTTGTACAGATCTAGTCAATTTAAAGTAAAGGTGACAGCATTTCCCAACCCCAACATTTGTGGTATCTGATCCCTCACAGAAAGTTGTATTTTCCGTTTGCTTTGTGTCCCGTTCTGTCCCACATAACAGTCAAGACCTAAGAGCTGCAGTGGATAAGCTGCAATGCATAATAGGTTGATGCTAGTGATCTTCTTGGGCTGGGGAATCAAGGAAGAAAGCTTTCAAGAAGCGCTCCTAAGGAAGAAATTAGGGGCATTGTACTGAGAAAATACTTGTCCATTTACAATGGGTAGGTATTTACCAACAATATTTAGATCTGTCTTTCTATATGTTTGTTGAGTATGGAATGTTGGTTAACTTGTCGAGTACAGTCCTCATTCTTTATGCTGCTGGGAACTTTTGCTTCCTAACATTAGGAGGTTTACACTTCAAGTCTCACTTTTAGGTGAGGCTTATTTTCAAAGCCCCCTTTTGCATTAAGATTTACACATTATACCTGGGAATGGTAGCTTACAATATTTGGACACCTTCCTATCCACTTTAGGACTAAGGCTTGTGTCTGGTGTTCTTAGTTGTTTCAATAAAACAATCTTATAATAAATTCGTAAAACATGTAAATATGGAGTTAAGCCTGGTTTCTAATTTAGAAAATTGATTGAAATGATTAAAAGATGGCCATTGTATGATTGTATTTTTTGAAGGAGAATGTATGGTGTTTATGAAGACGAAAGAATAAAGGAGGAGAGACATGAGGGCGAGCAACAATGAGAAGAAGAAAAAGGGCAATACAGGGAGAAGAGTGAGTTTAAGGGAGTCACAAAACAAACAACTGCGCTTCCTAACACTATCACCTGCCCAATCATGCCATGATCCTGAAGAAAAAGGGTTTCTTTAGAAAGAAGAACTTGATATTAAAACAACCAAACTGGTTAGTACTCAAATGATCAACCACTCTATCTTTGGGACTTCCAGCTTAGAAGAAATCTCAATGACTGGAAAGTGCCTCAAATGGTCAAAGTGAGACGGGAAAGTACCTCAAATGGTCAAACAATTGAATGTTAGGGATACAGTGCAATTAGATTTAGACAGAGACAAATGGCTGTGGGGAGGGAAACAATGGAAAATCTTTCACTGTGAAGGCTGAAGGACTGCTAGTCAGTCGTAAGCACCTGGACCTCCTTATCTGATTGAGAACTTAGAATAGAAAAGCTCGATAAAATGGTGTGGATCAAGCATGTGCCACAAGAGCTTGCTTCCTTTTGTGGTCCTTCAATAATGGTAGAGCTTTCATATTGACAATCTTATTAAAAGGGGAATGACCCCCTAATCACTGTGTTTGCTGCAGGACAACAGAGGAAACCAATTGATCACCTTCTCATCTCGTAATTTTTCTTCTACCATTTGGAGAAAATGTCAAGCTGATCGTGTCAATTACCCTGCTCCTACTTCATTTTTGGACATGATTGAAAAATGAATTTCAGCTGACGATGGAAACCTAAGCCTTTCAACTATTATTAGCACTTGGATATGGGTGAGAACCATCCGTGCACTAGTTTGGGTTATCTAGAGGGAGAGGAACAACAAAATTTCAAGGATGAAATGAAAAGAATGTTGATAATTTATGCCTAGATATCAAAGCTTATCTCAGGGTTTGGGGATTTACTTGGGGCATACTTCAAGAATCACACTTCTCATCTTGTATGTTTGATTGGGAGATATTGTGCATAATAGGATTTCATGATACTATATTCTTGTAATGTTTGTCTAGTAACAGTGGTCTTTACTGATTGCGAGTTTTCATTAATGAAATATACTTATGTTTTGCTGATTCAAAAAAATGCAACAACAACCAAACTGGTTAGAACAAGGAATACTTCTCCAATCTCCATATATGCTGTTCAAGAAACAGGTACACTAAATTGAAAACACAATCAAACTATTTAAAAAGGAAAAATAAATATCTTGGAATGAGATAAAAAAATCCACATGGCGATATCAAATTATGATAAAAACTAGCATTCACAATGAAAGAGGAAGTTACAAGTCAGTACTACCTACCGTATTTCATACATATATATATCGGGTGGGATCCGGGCAAACATTTGTGACAAAGAAATTGACATGCGATATATATCGTCGGATGACATATCATCAAACGGTTTAAATTTAGTCTTAGTAACTAACTAATTGTAGAGGTTAAAAGTCCTATTTTATAACAACACTAATAGCTTCTCTCTCCCCCTATTTCCTCTCAAATCTTTTTATTACGATAAATTTTTTTAACATAGTCTCCAAAAAAATCAAATATATATTACATTGAATTAACACAGAATTTCCAAAATTTATGATCAAATCAAACCTCGGTTACCATATGGTTTCAAGCTGACCCATTCCACTAACAAAAGAGACCCTCTAACAAAATATTTTTTGTGGACGAAATCAGCTGAAGGTACAAATGACCCTTTAAAAACTTGTGAGCTTGCATGAATACCAATTGTGGGAATGAAGATTAGAGGTGGTTGGCATGAACTTAATTGTTCTATAAATTCCCAATGGAAATGGTAACAAGTTGAGATGCTGATGTGCCGCAATTGCCTACTTGAAAGTATTATTTTGGAACTCATAGCTTGGAAGCGTAGAAGAATATCTATCTATGGGTTGGCTTGAAACCATATGGTAAACCGAGGTTTGATTTGATCATAAATTTTGGAAACTCTGTGTTAATTTTTTTTACCATAATAAAAAGATTTGAGAGAAAATAGGGGGAGAGAGAAGCTATTAGTGTCCTTATAAAGTAGGACTTTTAACCTCTACAATTAGTTAGTTATTAGGACTAAATCTAAATCGTTTTATGATATACCATCCGACGATATATATCGTGTGTCAATTTCTTTGTACAAATGTTTGTCTCTGGATCCCATCGTATATATATTAAAAAACAAAGACCTAACATTTTATGGAATTCACTTAAGCTAATATTCAAAAGACATCGTTGACCCCATCTTAGACTGGAAGGGTTGTTGTGGGATCAGCTATGGCTTCAAAATTTTCCCAATTGCGAAGGTGAGAGAGATTGGGAAGTGGAGGTGGAGATGAAATGAAAATGGAGAAGTGAAAAGTAGTGGTTGGGGTTATATTGGGTACCGAGGAAGTGAAACGAGGTTGTGGGATTTGGTCAAGTAGTAAATTGGAAATGAGTAGTAGCTGCCTCTACGTTCCCATTTCTCTTTACCTTTTTGGTGGCTAGGTTAATGCCTGAGTGCATTGCCCTCTCTATGAGAAAGAAGACTTGATCTTAAGCAAGTAGAAACCGCTCCTTAAAGTCCCATATATAATCACAATGGGTATCCAAGGATACCACTTGATTAACCAATAACTCCTTCTGGTTCACAGAAAGAACACAATACCACCAACACAAAGCCATAAGAGACATTGACATATGATAAGAAACAATGAGGAATTATTAGGATAGTATTCAATTTCCTTCTCCGTGTTCATGGCTCAGAACATCTTGAAGTCGACACATGGAATCATCCAAATCTTGTCCACTTGAGATTTGGTTCAAAGAGTCCACACTGGTCATAGGGCATACTCTTTATCGCTGTTCTCCCAATCTGCCTATGTGTTCTCCATCTTACCTTCGCATTTCCCTTTTTGTGGCCCGGTTAATACCCGACTGCATTTTCCTCTATCTATATGAGAATATCGAGTCTTGTTCTTAAGCAAGTAGAAACTGCTCCTTATAAACAATTTCATTAACCAATAACTCCTTATAGTTCATACAACTCGAGCACAAATACCACCAATACAAAGCCATAAAATATATCGTATGATAAGAAACATTAAGGATTTAATAACCCATATAGTACACTGTCCCTTTGGTGCAGGTTTCAACTTCACTACGTTCATTAGTTTTACTTTATGTCCAATGCTATACTTAAACCCACGACCTCGAATTTGCACTAGAATAATATCACACATACAAATACAAACACTTCGGATTTTGTTTGATTTCACCAAAATTTCAAGTTCGGGTTGGTATTTGACATGTACAAGCAAATTTGAATGGAATACCTCAAACATCCACATCTTACTTTTGTGTGCGCATGGTTGAGCAAATATGAATGTATGACATCCAAACACAAACATGCGTGCATCTCAAAGTGTTATGTGCACATAATCTCAATTTTAGCGAATGGGGTTATCTCAATTTTCACATCTCTGTCGTAAAACAAATTTGAAGAACAATGGCTCTAGGGAACCTGCTCTAATTATTTGTTTAAGTGTATTTAGGTGTAGGAACTGAAAACGATTTCGTTTTGATCAGTAAGCCAAAATAAATTTGTGATCTGATTATGATTTTTCACCATGGGAGAACCTAAAATGGAGAAAAGGGTGAATCTCTTCAAACAAGCAATCTATCGTAGTTGTTTAGGTCCCCTTTGACACGTTTTGCTTTATAGAAAAGAGGATATGCAACAATAAGAACATATAAACAACTGACATAGGCAAAATCAATTTAAAATGAAAAAATAATTAGAGAGGGTGAGAGATTGGAAGATCTAAATACTCACCATGTTTTCTAGTTATGTCGTCATTCCATTTTTCTAGTCTAAAGAGAAGATGAGAGGGTGGTTCCGTATTCTAGTCCGAAGAGAGGATGAGAGGGAGAGTGGAAAGATGAAAACCCAATTCGAGAACAAGTATGGAGAACAAATGACACATGATTCTTTAAACTTTAAGACTAGTTGCTTTAGAAGGCTTAAAAGAGAATCAAGATTTAAGACCAAAACTTGAAGAATACGCGGAATATAGAAATAGAGAGGGAGAGAAGGGTACTAGAAGAGGAGGGAGAGCGAGGTAGAACCGTACAAGAGTTTGGTTTATTGACAATACTTTATATTACCTTTGAATTTTTTTCTTATATATGATTCGGTAGATTTTTTTAAATAACTTATGTATAAATTGCTTATGCTTTTTTTTTTGGAAAGCGAGCTGGGTTTTTAAGTATCCCACAAACCTATCAACAAGGTGTGACCTACAGGTCAACAATCATAATAAAGAAATCATGCCGCAGGAGGGTCTCGAACCTAGGACGTGGGGGACAAACCCACACAACCCTAAACACTAGACCATAACACCATTGCTTATGCTTTACACCTCAGAGCAGTCACAATGTTTTCTTTTTTCATCTTTTTATTTGTATCATCCAACCCACCCATCAAGTGGTGTAACATTTCCTTTGTGGGTTCACATTGGTTGTGGATGTCAATTATGTTTGACACCATAAAAAGTTTTGAGGCTTTAGCGTGGGTCTGGCCCTTTTGTCCATTGTATTTATTTTCTCCGCGGAAATGATTTTGGTTCACATGTCTATTTTCCATACTCCCGAACAGAAAGTCTGTTGAAAATGTTGCTTTGTTGAACCAGTAAAAATAATTTTTTCATACGTCATTAGATAAATATTTTAGTAATCTAATTTGAGCATTGGTGTCTTGAAATTCGAAAAAAAAATGCTCCCAAAGATGAGGGTGGTTGTGGCTGTATACCATACAGTTGTGATGTTTGGTGCCAGTGGCGGTGCTTCTCTTGTGATTGTGGCTGTTGCAGTGTTGGCGGTTCTGTTTGTAGGAACTAGGTTATTTTGATGAGACTTCCAAATTGTCACAGGGCAACGTTTTCTTGAGATTTTTTTTTATGAAATGTTTTTTTGTTAGGGGTAATCATTTGTTATTACAGATTTTCTGTGAACCTAGTGATACCCTCTCTGTTCTACGGGATTTCATTACTTGAAAAAGAAGACAAGGCCGATTTATTTTTTCTGAGGTGATAGATAGATGTTGGTTAATAGCTAGGGTCCAATTTGGATCTAATTGTACACTGCTCCTATCAGATAGATGATAAATTGTCACTGAGGTGATAGATAGATGTTGGGTTTATAAATCTATACTGTATTCACGAGATTCAGCCAATTGACTCGATCATGGGATAGCTAGCATTGAGGAATACAAATCAGTGTGGATATATTTTTAAAAAATGGATTCAAACCATTTCTTATCTACCTGTGGATGCTATACTGGATTTGAATCAGATTTGGATCAATATTGATTGACTGCCTTTGTTATGTAATTCCAACTCTTGTAATTTCACACATCTTAAAAATCAAAATCCTGAGCCAATGTTTCTCTCCTAGTTGTATTTGGGGTTCAAACAACTTAGATTATCCCTCCCTAATTATAACACTCTAATATGCATTTGATAATAATTATCACACTCAGTACATATAATAGCTAATTAAATAACAAATATGTGACAAAAAGCTAATTGTACCACTAAAATATGCATTTGATTATATGTGACAAAAAGTTATGCATTCAGCATGCTTAAATTGAAAAACTCAAAACTAATCGACCACAACTAGTAGCTTGTGTAACTTGTGATGTTGTATACTTCATATCCAAAAATAAAAAGCAATACAAAATATCACACATTAGCATATCATATCCAAAAAACACAAATGGAAATATTCATCAGTCAGGCTACTTGCATCATTCAAGGCCTACTAATCATATAAATCAGATCTTCGCCACGTAATGCTGTACAGGTTAAGGGGGGAATAACTGCCGATTTAATAACACAGTTTTGTTCAATCCCTGCCCTTCTAACAGGTAATTGCCATGAATATTGACGATCCCGACCTTTTTCTCATCTATTTTTAAATGGTTATGAATTTGATTCCTTAATTTTTTTTTGTAGTGGTTTCTTCATTCAAATGAACAAATAACAAATGAAATTGTCCAAATGATTCAAATAATAATTTAAACTCATATTATTTTATTAATGTTAGTTTCTATCTTCTTTTTTTTTTATGGGATTCGGTGGTTTTGTTTGAAAATGTATCTTATCCAATGTTTATCATTTGCATTCATGGGTGCAATAGGTTATACAATAGTAGTCTGTTCTTCTTCTGCTAACGTTCCGATTAACGAAATCTCGTTTAAAGTGTCCTATAAGGTGTGTTCAAGGAGCTTTTGAAAAGTGCTTGATGTGTGTTCAAAACCTCGTTTAATGTGTCCTATAAGGTGTGTTTGAGGAGTTTTTGAATAGTCCTTGATGTGTGTTCAAGAAGTGTAAGACACGCCAACTCCAGGAAGCGTATTGAATCATGTCTATGTTTTATTTCTGGCTTTCGTACAAATAATATATCACAGAATGGTTTTACACCCTAGCCTGGCAATCTTGGAGACCAGTAGACTACTACTAAACATTTTCAAGCTTTTTCCTTCAGTGAATCTTACTGCCAAGTTAATTTCCTTTCCTCTTATATGGTGTGCTTTTTCAAAGCTCATTTAATTATTTATGTTATTGTTGTTGTCATCATTCTTTTGTTTTGGTATTTCAAGGAAAATGTTTAATTTCCTTTCCTTTCCTCTTATATTGGGTTTGAGGAAAGCTACCGATTTCAAGGTCTGCATGTTATAACTGTTTCTGTAGACCTTAAGGTCAACCTGCAATTCTGTGCAACATTTCTTTTTTCAAACTTAGGAATATTGTTCTGATAAAAGAATGCTAGAGAATCTTTCGTGGATATGTTACCAAGGAAGGACTTTTCTGGCGTAAAATTTTTGTTTGGTTCTTAACAGTTGCTTTTGCCTTGTTAGCAGGGTTAAATTCTTTCGTGGATAAGTAGTTATTTACTCTATGATTTTGTGGTGATGTCTTTGCTGGCTTTAATTGCAGAAGAATCTGAAACCGACAGTGAGGATTCAGATGTTAGTGGATCTGATGGAGATGACACATCTTGGATTTCATGGTTTTGTAATCTTCGAGGAAATGAATTTTTCTGTGAAGTGGACGATGAGTACATTCAAGACGACTTTAATCTGTGTGGTTTGAGCAGCCAGGTTCCTTATTATGATTATGCACTTGATCTGATTTTGGATGTTGAATCTTCTCATGGTAATGATTGTTTGTTCTTTTGGAAAGTTGTTGTTATTGCTAGAACCTTGTAAATATTTCCATTGTGGAAGTCTTCATCATGAGCAGTTGTTAATTTAGTGAAAGTTGCATTGGTAGAATAAATTGTTCATGAAGGCTGATTGGTTAATTAATATATTGATAAAGAACGTGCTTCGCCTTCATCATCAGTATGGCGTCAAACAATTGATTGATTTGAAGGATTTTCCAGAAAACGACCCCTTATGAGTTCCTGTAGGAGACACCTTAAGTCGTGAAGATGAAAACTTATTGAAATTTCCACATTTCTTGATTGATTCTCAATATCAGTCGGGTATCTGTATCCTCAGATTTTCCTTTCCCCCATCGGTAGATTTTTGGCCTCCTGTTGGAGCCATTGAGTTTAGTTAAAGGGGAAAGGCATATGGAACCCAATGAGCTAAGTGAAGCAAATTTCAAATTCTCAACGGCATCATAATTTATAGGATTTGGGAGAGGCTGTTTTAACCTCTGCATTTGGGAGGTGGTCTAGGGAGAGATTGTTACATGCTGCGGTTTGGTTATTTGGAGGGAAGGAAATTTTTAGGAGTGTTCATAAGTCTGTAGATAACATGTGGATGTCCACGTCACTTTTTTTTGGTTGTGGGGATGTAATTGGGAAATTTTTTTACTTTGTGGTTGTGGGGATGTAAATGGAAAAATGTTCTCCTATTGCATGTTCAGCTGGGAGACACTTGTATTAATCAATCATGCATGAGGTAAACTTTTGTCGGTTGCTGTCAGTGTTCTTGTTCCACTGGTCACTACCCCCTTGTTGTCAGTCTTAATATGTTACATTTGATTCTGTTTTTCCGATAAAAAACCTGGCATCATAAACGATACTACAGCTCTATTTTGGACTTTTGGTGCATTACTCTAGTTATATGTTTATCAGGTGTTACTCACCTCACCTGTCTATCTTGTAACTTATGAAGTCTTAAGATATGAAAGAAACAAGTTTGAAGGTAGGTGTATCTTAACATGTTTGTTTAGACCGCAGAACTTGAAAATCTTATACCTCATATACATGCATGCTCGTGTTGGATTTGTGAAATTGGAATTTGCCAGTTCAAGAACTCGTGGGATAAATGTTCTTTTGCTTCTTTTAGTTTTTTGTTGATAAAAGAAAGAAAAGTAATTCCTTATTACTGTATCTTGGGCTATGAGCAGTTTTATTATCTTTAATTTCTTCAGTCGCCCTTTCTCTACAATTTAAAGTTCAAAACACAAAATTCAAACCACATATTATTTGCTATCAAGTATTTGACAAGTTGTGGAACATATATTAAACCAGGTGATTGAGCTCATTGCTACATGACCTGGTCTGATCCTCTTCGTAGAGGATTATTAGTAAAAGGATGAAAGTACTTGTTATAGTTATTAAAGATAGAAAGTTTAAAAATGGATTGAATAATATAAATGTGTTTTCTTAGGATTTGGATTCAGAAAAAAATCAATGTTGATCCACTTTCTTGACTTAATCATCTTGTTTGCCATTTGACTGAACTTGTCGATTCTTTTTAACCAATAAATGCAACTCTTGATTACATAACTTCGGTTTGTTGCTTTGGTACTGAATGCGTCTCTGTGTTATTGCTTGCATAGGTGACATGTTCACCGAGGAACAGAATGAATTGGTTGAATCAGCAGCAGAGATGTTGTATGGTCTGATTCATGTTCGATATATATTAACCAGTAAAGGGATGTCTGCGATGGTAGGTTCTGGAAATAATTTTGATTTTACTGTGTTTTTCAGTTCATATGGTTTTGGCCTTTTCTAAGATGATGTATTGTGCACTTTGACAGCTGGACAAGTATAGAAACTATGATTTTGGGAGATGCCCTAGAGTTTATTGCTGTGGAACACCCTGTCTTCCAGTGGGTCAATCTGACATTCCTCGGTCAAGTACCGTGAAAATCTACTGCCCCAAATGTGAAGATATATATTATCCAAGATCTAAGTACCAAGGCAGTATCCTTCCCCTTTAATTTATCATAAGAGTTACTTGTTATTGCATATTGCCAAAAGGTGCTTTAGCCTGCACTCTTGCCTAAATAAAATGAATAAGCAGGTCTGGAAGCCTGGAAAATTACTGAAAACTTTACTCACCCTATTTGCTCACTACATGGAATATTTTGATTGAAGTAGGCTGTTTTACTTGATGAGTATGGTGGTGATGATTGGTGAACAAGTCACTCAAAAAATTTAATGAACGAAAGTACGAAATATTAACTGCCAAATATTCTCAAGGACATGTCCTTTTACCGAGATTCGCTCGAGGGATTTATGACTATAAAGTCAAGAAATCATAAGATTTGTTGAAGCATCATATTTAAGGTCTCTACTTGCTCGCAAAACCTGTGAAAAGTATTATATTGGATGTTTTGGATGTTTTCTCCACTGCTCTGGGTGAAGTTGAGTCAGCATGTCATACTTGTAGTTCAATATCTCAACCATTTGATATACTGCTTCCATATTGTATTTTAGGTAATATGGATGTATGGTTGCCTTGACAGATATAGTCTATGAGATTGATCGATGTATGTGTAAAGTTGCTCTGAGGCTGTGCAGTTAAAACGGATAACGGACCCATAACGGTCTAGGAGCGTTATAGATTATAACATGACATAACGAAATATTTATTTTATACCCCCACTAAGTATTAATGTATTATAGAGTAAAACAAAGTAAATCATGTTCATAACCTTAAATTTAAAAAGTCAAAACATTAATAAAAAAATATCTTCCCTTCATATGAGAGTGAGATTGCAACAGATAGTGCGATCGACTCTGTCTTCTTCCTTTATTTTCTCGTTCTCTGTTGACCGACAAGGTCTTATTCTCTGTCGATCGGCGACGGTGAGCTTTGGTCCTTCGTTTTTCTCTGAGTCTAGGGTTCTGGTACAATCGGGAATGAAATGGGTGAATTTTTATTTTTTTATTTTTGATGTATTAGAACAAAACGTTAAAACGACGTTATTGAAAAAAACGTTATCTCAATAATGATCATATGACGGCTGTTACATCGGAGCCATGCTATCAAAACGTGATAATCAAAACGCAATGGCTCATCCCCGTTAAGAACTTATCGAAAATTTATCGGCATTATAACACCATTTTAACTACATAGCTTTGAGGGCTATGGGGTAATTGAAAACTTTGAAAACTTAAAATTAAGTGAGCTGCATAAGCCTCCAGATTTTTTGGGAGAAGCGTTTGAAAAAGCAATAGGCCAAGTAGTTAAATAGCACGACTTTCACGAATAAAGTACAATAAGTAGTTTTTATTAGGATCTACCTTTTTTGCATATCTCATAAGATGAATACCATGATATGCAATTAGCTTCACATAATAGTAAATTAGCAATTATGCAACTACATTTAGTTCACTTGTTGATTTCTAGCATGTTCCACTGTGTAACCGTTTCCCCTGCTACTATTTAAACAAAGAAGCACAATGAGAAGGAAAAACCGCAAAATCAAACGAAGAGTTGTTGAGAGGGAAAAGCAAAAAAAGGTCACATCTTTATGTGTTGTCACATCTAGCAAAAGATATTCCAAGAAGATGAATGGAGGGATAATTAAAATTAGTGACATGACTAATAATTTATGAAAAATGTAGTAGGGGGGTTGAATTAAATCTAGGGATAACGTGAATTTAAGTTGTTAAGAATGAACCTTTATGGTGATCAGTTATCGAAATGTGTATTTGGTGCTGTAAACCTAAATGTAAGATGCGCATATGGTATCATGTAAGAATTTAAGAGAGATTGCGAATTATGGTGGTTGAATGTCCCCTTTTCTCTGTGGGATTTATGAAATAGTAGTCTATCTTTATTCCTTATTCCATTGTCCTACTTCTCCTTTCAAGATCATATACTTTCTTGTCCTATTTAAATAAAGTGTAAGTTGGCTGATGTTGAATAAGGTGATGGATTTGTTGTTGTCTTGGAGACCTGATCTTACCACCTTAAGAAACAAAAAAACCTTGGCTTCTTGATAAGGTTGCAAAAGATTTCTCCTACCTATTCTACTTTGATTAGTTGAATTGGTGTTTTCTTTCCCTTTCTTTTTTGTCCTCTTTATTTAGGCAGCTGGACTTGTAATTTTTAGTTTGTCGTAGCAAACCCATTCTTGTTTATCCAAAATGTAAGAATAAAAAAAAAATAAAGATTTTAGTATCATCATTACTATTGCAATATGAAAGCGAATTCCAGGCTTTTTTTAACATTGTACTCTTTGTTAATTTTGGCTTTTTGTTGATTGTTCAAAGTTTTTCCTTGACCATCATAGATATTGATGGAGCTTATTTTGGAACAACATTTCCTCACCTCTTCCTGATGAGCTACGGACACCTCAAGCCACAGAAACCTTCACAGAGCTATGTTCCGAGAATTTTTGGCTTCAAGATCCACAAGCCATGACGGGGAGGTTGCTTGCAGCTATTCGAGGCTTTCAGAGTTCTTGTCCACCATCTCCTTGTTGCTATTGTTGCATCCCTAGGGTGACAATGGTCTCAAAACTCAGGTAGAGTGTAAGAGTCTGCCAAAGTTACACATGGTTTTAACTCTTAATATAGTGAGAAAATGTTTGAATGCCAAGATAAGTTTACATGTCAAGCTATTATTTCTTTAATCAGCATTGTATTTAGAGAACATCTGTAAGCTTCTGTCTTTTGATTGAGAAGTGTTTGAAGTGCCTTTCGTTGGTATTGAATTTTTCCTTTGGAGATTGAGTTTAGTGAGATGGTTGGTTCAGGAGATGCCCATCGTTATTCCCAGAAAGTTGTATGTCTCCCAGATGATGGTGGTCTAATTTGGATTATCATCATTGTATATTAGGTGTTGTTTTCCGTCTTAGTTTGCTTATGCAAGTATGCCTAGTCATTAGTAAACTGCCATTGTAGTTCCAGATCTCTCTCAGGTAGTGGTGGTTTGCTTTAGCTTTATTATTTTGTTTAGTTGTCGTTTTACTGTTGTTTGCACAATGTATTACTGCTGTCCGTTTTACAGTATAATTAGCAGGTGACAACCTGAAGTGGATTTGCTTTATATGAACACATCTGATCGAAAGATGGTTTTAAGTCTTACAAAAAATTGAAAAAAGTTTTTAGTCTCTTCATTTGCTTAAAGTAAAAAGTTGTTCTGGTTGATGCTCGAACATGAAACTTTCTTCCCTTCCTCAATGTTGGAGTAAAATTTTTGAGTTAATGGTTGATGGGGGTGTTGCTGCAACTGAAAAAATAGGGTTTTTTGGAAGAACAGAGATGATGAAGTGGTCGGAGCTTAAATTTGATAAATTTTTAATTGATCCAAGGAAAAAAGAAATAGTTTGGTTAAGACTTGGTGTTTGTTTGATTCAATTTTTCACATGCCCTGCTTTCAACTTTCATGCTACTTGTACTTCAATGGAGAGGTGAAGATGCTAAAATTTGAGAAAATCATTCCACTTGGTAGATTTGGATGTTGAAATATAAAATCGAGGGTTGGGTCAGGTTTTTCTTATGTTTTTAATTATAGGTTTTACTGCTTTCACTTGCTCCAATGGTTGTAAGGATGTAGAAAATATTAGTGGTTTTCTGGTTTTTTTTTATTCATGGACAAAATGCTGCAACTTTTTGATACCACCAAATCCTCTCGTGACCTACTAAAGAGCACCACCAATAAGAGGGCCATCTCTTCATTTTCTACTCCATTCTTCTCAACACTCTTCAAACAAAATTAAAGAGAAAAAACAGTCAATCACAACAAAATAAAATCTTTCTCAATACAAATCTTCCAGTACAAAAAATGAACCAGGCGATTTTGAGAGCCATGCAACACTCTCCAAAACAACCCAAAAGCTCATTTTCCCACATCCTCTGCATGCCATCACCATAATCTCTTTATCCATCACCCAACTTGCCCCCATTTTCCCTTGAATTGAAACCCACCTTGTGTCTGCAAAGCCACAATCGCACACAGACACAACACATCGAAATCCAACACCACAACTCCCTCCAATAGTTTTGTCTCCTCTTCCTCCTTTCATTCTCTGACGTATTTAACGACGTTCTTCTCGAGCTTTTTTTCTTCTTCGTGTCTGCCATTAATGAAGAAGAAACATAGAAAGATAGAGAGGACATCGAACAACCAACAACCCCCACCCCGCCCCCGCTTTATTCTCTATTTTTTTTTCTTTTCTCCCTCGCACAAACCGGCGCGAGGATGAGTTCGTGTGGGCTTGTGCTAGGGAAAAAAGGAAAAAAAGACTAGAGAAGAAGGCGGGGGGCAGGTAGGGGCGGTACTGCCGACGAAGGGGGTAGTTGATGCTGCAACATTCCTGTTGTTGTTCTTGGGACGAGAGGAGAAGATAGGAAAAAAGAGGTGCTATCGGTGGGTGGGTGGGGTGAGGTGGTGCGGTGGTGGTGTTGTTCCTGAGAGAGAAGAGGGTGAGATGTTAGATAGAAGGTGGGGGTAGTGTGTTAAAGAGGAAAATTGATGGTGTCAAAAAGTTGGGGCCCGGAGAAAATAGTTGTTTAGGATGTGTTCAATCTTTCATTTCTTTCTTTATTCATGGAAATTTATAAAACACAAACATAGTGGAAGAGATGAGAGAAAGGGCCAGGTCAGTGAGCATAGAAGTTGTGAACGATCGTGCCACCGCTACTAGAGTCAGATTGGCTTGGCTTCAGCTAGAGGTGATCATCAGAGTAACAGTTTCTGCAATTGAAATGATTACAAACAATGTGAGAAGATGTATAATGAAGATCGTCCATCAATGGCTGAGTTGGATTCGTCGATATTGGAGAGAGGTGTGTAAATTGATTTTGTTGTATTTTTAAGACCATTTGATGACTTTGGGATCTACAAAAATAATCATATCCCTTAGATGAAATTTGGATACGTTTTAGACTTGGCACATGTGTTGCATATGTTGTCTAATGCGAAGGGTAATTTTGCATTTTGAAAGAGTTAAAGAGGTCAAGGGTGGTCAACATAGTTGACTGTTACAATTTGGGGGTTTGACTGAATTAGTTTTCTAAATGAATGCCAAACTCAATTAGACATAAACTAATGAAGTGAGGAATATAAACTTGTTTAGCTTAAATTTTTTTATAATAATCAGAGCACCTAGACAAGAGGGATCTTATCAGCTTGGTTTCTAGTGTTTCCTAGAGAGAAATGAAATCTTAAAGGAAGAAAAGATACAACAAACACTCCCAACCCATTGAAATCTTCATTCATCTTCTTGTGAACAATAACAAATATAAATATAAATGAAATGGGGTTTAATCTTATTAAGGAAAAAAAAACAAAACTTATCATTGTTAGGATATGTTGGAAGAAGCAGTAAAGCTTTGCTTAGTGATCTTCCTCTGAGTTGCACATGCCTCTTCCTCTTTTGGCTTCCTCTGAGATGTTTAACTTGACAATAATAATAATAATAATATATTCTTATATTCTTATGATCCATCTTTATAACTCAGAAGAAAAGAGTTATCTGTCGCTTAGAGTCGGAGGAGTTTTTCATTTGTTCGTCAATGGTGTTTTGAGTTTTTTGGGATTTCATGCACTGTGGTTTAAATAATAAAAATTAGTAAAATGAATTAGATTTTTATCGGGTTCAAGTAACCAATTTTTTTTATCAACACATGTGGGTAATTAAATTCTTTTTGTCGGGGTTTAAAACACATAAGTTGGAGTATGAATAAGATTACACATATGAAGAGTGTGTATATAACCACTGAGCTTAATTTTACAAACTTTGTGAAATTTAAATAGTTCCAAGAAAGTTAATTGGTGCATTGCAAAATCAATTTAATGCATCGTGCATGCATACAATAACCAATGTTTTTAGCCAATGGAGTACTAGCTTAGCTGGTAGGCTTGTAGTGGATGATATCAAGTCCATGGTTCAAATCTTGCCGACGAATTTTGGGTAAGAGGTGGAGGAAAAAAATATTTTTAGTAGGTACTTAAAAAACTCTACCTTAAATAAATTATTGTAACCCATCTTACAAGTCAGCTAGATGTTTCACTATTCACAAGGAGTTGGAGATAAAAGATGACTCAAATTGAAAGTTGGAAATTATATTGAGGGTTGAGATTCATTTTTTATAATGGCATGTTTGTAAATATAAAATATGTAGATGGGCAAAGAAAATGAAAAATGGTAAAAAAAAAAAGAAGCTAGTGGAATGCACATGTGGCAGGGGAGTCATCGAATTTTGGGAAAAAAACATAGAAGAAGAGGAAGAAAAGAGGAGAATAAGAGAGGAAGAAAAGAGGAGAATAAGAGAGGAAGAGAAGAAGAAGAATAACAACATAGAAAAATAAGAAGAAGAACAATGATGGAGAAGAAGATGAACAATGATTTAGATAAGGGTTTATATTGGTAGCGTGCTTCAACACATTAAAAAAAGTGTTATCCATGCATCAGCAGAAGTGGTGGTGTAAAAAAGTGGGAGTCTTTTGAATAGTGGTAAGGGGAGAAGAAACAGATTGATAAATGTTAAATACAATTAGGTCGATTGTGATAGAAAATAGTTTTGTGCATTTTTATCATTCTGACTAAAGTCTTTAACCCACTTGAACATTTCATTAGATTCAAAGTGTTTTACTTATATTTAAAAAAGGGGTTGTAATGACCCGATCCGCAAAGTAACAATATTGTCCGTTCTGGGCTCAATCGGCCCGCACGGCTTTAAAACGCGTTGTTACTATGGGGATCCAACTTCACACATAAGTAGCACATCCCCCTTCCGCACCCAGGCGATGTAGGACTATGTCCCCTTTTGTAGCTCGTCCACCCCTTCTTGGGCCTATTGGGCTCCAACCCTCACCCTCACCCTCAAGTCCGCCCACTCCAGGGTCTCACAGTCCACCCCCTTTGGGGCCCAACATCCTCGTTGGCCACACATGCCCAACGTCCACGTCGGCACACTTTCGGATGGGTCAAGCTCTGATACCATTCTGTAACGACCCGATCTGCAGAGTAAACAATATTGTTCGCTTTGGGCCCAATTGGCCCTCACGGCTTTAAAACGCGTTGTTACTATGAGGATCCAACATCACACATAAGTAGCACATCCCCCTTCCGCACCCAAGCGATGTGGGACTATGTCCCCCTTTGTTGCTCGTCCAACCCCTCTTGGGCCTGTTGGGCTCCAACCCTCACTCTCACCCTCAGGTTTGCCAACTCCAGGGTCTCACATGGGTCATCTACTAATATTAGAGCATCTCCAATCATCCCCTAAAAAGCTATTTTAAGAGTTTCATTGAAAAAGCCCTTCCTCCAATCATCCCCTTAAACCGTCTCCAATAATAGTTTATCTTTCAACTTCCCCCTAAATTTAGGGGGAAGTTAACCTACCCCTAAATTCCATGTAATAATAAAATAATGATGAAATGCTTAATTAA
The DNA here is from genome assembly GCA_003290165.1 of Berberis thunbergii. Lineage (NCBI taxonomy): Eukaryota > Viridiplantae > Streptophyta > Magnoliopsida > Ranunculales > Berberidaceae > Berberis > Berberis thunbergii. Next base: position 4,757 of record QNQO01006813.1, on the reverse strand, counting down.
AATTTTATAATTATTTGTCTTTTATTTTATTCAATTTATTTTTAAATAAATAAAAGTGGTAATAAATAATATTATATATTTAAGTTGAAATTAATAATGGTATATATTTAATAATATCGTAATAATATAATTGAAACTAATAATATTATAATTATATTAAGTTTAAATTAATAATAGTATAATTGAAATTAAATTGGTATAGAAAAGTTGAAGATGTATTAAAATAATGATGAGAAAGTTAATACCGTGGTTGGAGTGGTGAAGAAATAGAGGGACCCCTATATTTAGCTTTTGGTTAAAATGGGAGATGATTCATTTCCCATTTTAACTTTTACCATTGGAGATGCTCTTAGTAGCTAATTGTGCATATATGCACATATGTTTTCAAAGTCTTCTTGTTCTTAAAAAATGTCAATTAAAAGTAACTAATAATATCTCATTTCATGGTTATCTCATAATTCTCATTTTAGTCTAAATCTCTATTCTTTAGTCTTCCACTCACTCTCACTTTTCTTTTTCCACTCACTTCACTGAAGTCCAAGTCTTGGCTAATCTTCGATTTTTATTTTGTGGCTGAGAGTTTTTTTTTTGTTTTTGTATTTTTTAAAGCAATGACTACCTCGCACCACCATTTTTCCTCTCTTTCACACTATTCTACTCTCTCACACCACCTACTTTTTTTTCTCACACCACCATACCTTCTCACACAACCTATATAAACAAAAACCATTCATTTTTCCCCCTCACCATTCAAATCGATAATGGTTCCTCCCTTCCCAATTCGAATTATCTTGCAAATCTTATCCCTCTCCCTCGAAAACGCTCAAAATCTCCTTAAAGTTGAAACCCTTAAACCCAAGCTCAATAAATATGCATAACTTAACATAACAAACAAACCCAAACTCAAAACTTAAAATGAAAAACATGATAACTTTCTGACCAATTTAAACCCTCAATTGAGACTGATTCTCAAACTCATCAAAACACAAAAATTGTAGTACTCTGAATTATCTAATAAACATAACTTGAATCACTTGAAAATGTTTTGAAATGAGCAAGTTATGGTCATGTTACTAAAGTCGAGCAAATCTGTCCGAAAAATGAAAACGGGATAGTGTTTCTGACTTTCGGCCAACTTATGTACTCGATCGAGACCGATTCTCAAGCTGATCAAACACAAAATTTGTATTACTCTTAGTTATCTAATAAACACAACTTGAATCAATTGAAAATGTTTGAAATGAGCAAGTTATGATCATTTTACAAAAGTCGCACAGAATAGGAAAAAAAATTGTTCGTAGAGTGCACTGCGAGGTATTTGAGTGAAAGAGGAGTTTATATTGGTGATGTGCTTCAACACATTAAAAAAAGGGTGTTATCCATCAGTAGAAGTTGTGGTGTCAACAAGTTGGAGCCTTTTGAATAGTGGTAAGGGGGAGAAGTGACAATTTGATAAATATCAAATACAATTAGGTTGATTGGGATAGAAAATAGTTTTGTGCATTTTTATCATCCTGACTACAATCTTTAAACCACTTGAACATTTCATTAGATTTAAAGTGTTTTACTTATATTTAAAAAAGGGGTCATCTAGTCATATTAGTAGCTAATTGTGCATAAATACACATATGTTTTCAAAGTTTTCTTGTTCTTAAAAATATGTCAATTAAAAGTAAATAATAATATGTCATTTCATGGTTATCTCATAAGGCAACGATTACCTCGCATCACTATATCATCTTTCTCACACCACCATTGAGGGTTTTTTTTTCTTCTACTTTCTCACACCACTTACATAAACAAAAACCTACCATTTTTTCCCTCACTATTCAAATCGACAATAATTCTTCCCTCCCCATTCGAAATCCCCACTTCCAAATCTCTTCCTGCACTCAAATCGCTTGCAAATCTCCTCACTCTCATTTGAAAACTCTCAAAATCCCTTCAAAATCGAAACTCTTAAACCCAAACTCAATAAATATGCATAACTTAACATAACAGAGAAACTCAAATTCAAAACGAAAAATGCAAAACAGGGGTAACTTTTGACTAATTTAAACCCTCAATTGAGACCGATTCTCAAACTCATCAAAAAACAAAAAATTGTAGAACTATGAGTTATCTAATAAAAAAAACTTGAATCACTTGAAATTTTTTTGAAATGAGCAAGTTATGATCATTTTACTAAAGCCGCGCAAATCTGTTCGAAAAATGAAAATGGGATAGTGTTCCTGACTTTCTGCCAACTTATGTGCTCGACTCGAGACCGATCCTCAAGTTGATCAAACACAAAAGTTGTAGTACTCTCAGTTATCTAATAAACACAACTTGAAAATGTTTTCAAATGAGTAAGTTATGGTCATTTACTAAAGTTGCACATAACAAGAATTTTTTTCTGTTCACAGAGTACAATGCAATATATCTGAGATTGCTAGGTGATGTGAGAGAGAGAAAATGATGGTGCGAGGTTGTTGTTGCCATCTCATAATTCTAATTTTAGTCTAAATCTCTACTCTTTAGTCTTCCACTCCTTTAGTCTAAATCTCTACTCTTTTAGTCTTCCACTCACTTTTAATTCTCATTTTAAACCCTCATTTTCGAGAGAGAGGAAATGGTTGTCCGTTTCCATCTCATAAGTCTTGGCTAGTCTTCCATTTTCATTTTGGTGGTTAAATGTTTTTTTTTGTTCTTGGTATTTTTTAAACTTTAGGTTTATTTATTTGTTTATTTCTTAATATTTTTTTTTTCTATTTAAAGGGACATCTTAATGTAAACCATATTTATGCCACAAAAATGGAAGTTGTTTTCATCATTTCTCTTTGTCTGTGTGTGGTCATATTGGTTTTGTTATAAGGAATGGGGTACGTTAGAGTCCCTGGATGAAGATTCCCCCCCCCCCCCCCCCCCCCCCCCCCCCAAATCAACCTTTGATCGAAGGCTAAGTTTCTAAGATACCCTCAATCTTATATGTAAGCTTAGATTCGAGGAGATGAGGAGAGAGATGGCAATTTGGATGCTATTTTGATGAAAAGATTCAATGGATTGCAATATCAAACGTGTCTCAAAGTCTAGAATTAACTTTAGACATCTCATCAAGCACCTTAAGGTTTATGGATGAAGGCGTCTACACCTACAGAAGATATGGCTGGAGGATAAGACTGTTTCCATGAAGAATAAATTCTTGGAAATATTTCACCTTGATGTGTGTGATTATTTTTTAAAATTCTTTGTTTCATGGAAAACTATAAAAATAGTAAAAACATAATGGAAAAGATGTGAGAAATGGGGGAGATTATAGAAGTTGCGACCTTCCATTGCATATCTTCTCCATACTCATGAAAAAAAACCCCCTTTTTTTATGAGTCTAAGAATATTTCTTCGTAGAAACTAAAAAAATATAGCTATCTTCACCATCATGTGACGGAAACTTTTCTCACTTGATTACTAGTCATCTCCACTATTTGATAAATTTCCATGGAAAAAATCAACCCCACCCTTTGTGTGAAGTGTCACATAGTAAGAAAATTAACCAGTTGTCATCGGATTCCAAACTAATCATTGTCAGTATTTAGAAATCTTCAAATCACTTGAGTTTTTTAATTAGAAGTAGGACCTCAAGTCTCTCATTTGCACTTATATGCACTCTACAATACAATCTACTACATGTTTTATTTTTTATTTATTTTTATTTTTAAAATTGGATCGTTGACCCTTTTTATTTATTTATTAATCCATGTTTGAAGGCTACATGACTTACCCTATAGGGTTAACCAAACCAAGCCCGAAGGCTACAATATTGTTGCCACTTAATATCCCCGTCGCATCCATCTCGCATAGAGACTTGCTTTCGCTCCGGTCCATTACCTCCACCTTGCATGAAGATTCGCTTTTGCTTCGCTCCTGTCTAGTCCATCTAAGCAGCTGCATTCAATACTCGAAGACTTATCAACGACGGAGCAAATGTGCTCTTAATAACCGAAATTGAACATGTTTTGCATTGTACAAAACACATTTTTAATTCTATCTGGAAAACTGTTGAACTTCAAGACTATCTGGAAATTTTGAGTTTATTACCTGACTGAAAACTTCTCCTACAAAAAACAGTGGAAACAAATAGAATTCAAATCATATTATCCTAGAAAATTTTGTAGCAGTTCTGACTAAAATGAAAAAAAAAACACATTGGAATTGGCTTAGCAATGCACACCAACATATAACAGACAATTCCTCCAGTTGAATTCATCAACAGTTATTTCATTTCAATTATTTGTTCCACCAGGCCCGCTTGTCTGCCACTACACAATCAATCAACCTCACAGCACTACAATGTTGGAGAACAATCACCTTACTGAAAAATCAAATGTATTGGACAAATTTGATCACAGAATATAGGGAGCCTTGTCTGCACATTAATAATCTAACATCTTTAAAAGCTTGCAATCTAGGATGAACACTGACACAGATATATGACAAACTGATTGACATAAAGTTGTGGAAATTATGAAGAAACTAGGACATTCGAGTTTCCAAGGACTATCCATGAAAGGATCAAAAATGTCCAAGGAGCGCTTAACCCACTACACACGCGAAGACTTGTAACTCTATGTTTCTCGATTGTCAGTGTCAAGGAGGTCTTCAAGTCAATTGCCTTTGATTTCTGTTTGTTCTTTTACCTGAATATTCATATTTTTTACAGTAAGGAATCATTTTTTCAATAATCATATTTTGAACGTACACCTACTCCCATTTGTGTTGTT
>QNQO01006812.1:0-49105 GCA_003290165.1 Berberis thunbergii | reverse complement strand
AAACGCCTCAAGGCGCGCCTAGGCGTCCGCCTTAACAACACTGTTACAAAGAATCGAAGTGGCGGTCAGTTACAGAGAATCAAAGGAGGTGGGCAGCAGGTCAGTTAGTTCCCTTGTAACTTCAACAATCAATCACAAAACAGATGTGATCGATTGCACCAATCGACCGACCTGTCTTCCATTCTTCTCTTCTTTTTTATTTTTCTTCTTTACATTTTCAACAAACAATGGAACACAACACACGATCAACAAAAACAAGACGAGCGCAACACACCAACGTTTCTTCTTCTTCTCTGGTTCTTTAGTCCCTCCTATTTGTTACAGACAAGGATGATAATAACCTCCGTTACCTTATAACGGCATTATTTAAAGGACCTTTTTTGCATAACGGCTAAAACAACGACGTTATAACTGTCGCTGTACACAAACGTGAAATGTTACAAACGGACACGCTTCATGTCCGTTACCCCATCTATAACGTCGTTATATACACCTTTTTAACTGCATAGTGTTTCAGCATTACCACAGAGCACAAAGTCATTAGTGGTTAGCAATGCCTCATCTATTCATGTTATCCAATGTCAGGAGAGTATTGTCCAAAGTAGGACGCAAGCTCTACACGGAACATCTTTGAATCCACATATTTTGTAGAGTTTACAAGCATTGTCTGACTGCAACCCCAACCCCCCTCCCTCTCTCTCTTTGGTTGTCCCAAAGCCAAGTGTCATCCTCTTTTCTTTTTTTCGAAAGGCAAGTGTCATCCTCTCCATCAAGTTGAAACTGATCCAATAAGTTTACCAACTGAGGAACCTCCCAGTCATTGAGGTTTCTCCTTAGATCCAACACCCAAGTGGGATAAGGACTGTGCTGAGTGTGCTATGATTCCAGGCAGTAGAATTCCCTGATTTTTCCATCAGTCATTGTAAATAGCAGGAAATTGGACTTTGAGGGGCTGCGGGGAGAGCCTTTTGTCCTCCGAGAAAGAAATCATGTTGCCATTGTGAACTTCAAATCAAGTGTTGGTTAGGAACTGATGTGTGAGGTTCATAATGCTTTTCCAAATAAATCAGACATGAGAGGTGATGTTGTTTTGGGCAAACCAATCAACCTGACTTGCAAAGTTGGCTAGGATCCAGGCACCTTAGATTTCCTTTTTCTTTACTTTTCTTCCTTTTATAATTTAACTAGTTTTATGTTAAGATTGCATTAAAAATGATCTTGAATTCTTGATGCGCATATAAGACTAGTTTTCCATGAAATTGTCATTTGTTGCATTATTTGTTGATTGTTTTTGTCATAACATTATACTTTTTTCATTTAGCCTTTGACATAAATGTTTTAATTTGGCATTTGACGTTTGGCTAGGGCTTACAGATTTCAAATATATGGGATATGACTAGAGAGTTTTAAATCCTTTTTAGACCTCGATTTGGGCTTTCCCATTTTTATTGTAAATGATAATTTGGATGAAAAAATATTGTTGTTCAATGTGTATATTGTAAATGGATTTGTCAACACTCCCCTCTTCACTATTGGCACTTATTAAAACAAAAACTTTACACAACCACATTCTGCTGTGCCGGAATCCTAGTCAAGCTTCCTCGACTCATTGGTGACAATATGTCAAACTCCTAGAAATGTTCCCGTTGACCACGTATTGAGCCACGTCAAAAGGAGTGTTTTTTCCAGCTCGTGACCTAAGCAAATGACACTATAATAATACAAACTTAACTTTTACCATGGTGTTGGATCCTAGTACACAAACTTGTGAGCAAATATGGCAAACAAAACCTCAACTACATGATGGATCTCGTTCAGATCAAAGGGGCTAGATTTGTTCTACTAAAGACACAAAACTGACTTGGGGTACAAACCCATAGCTATTTGTAGCTAGGCTGATATAATCCTCCACAGGTCCCTTTCTTTTCCAATTTCCTACGGTCCGATGAAGAAAACTTGCTCAAAATGGCAGTTATATCTTTGAGATAATAACACTCGAATAGGAGTTGAAAAGTTGAAATAGTTGGTTCTTATTGGTCTACAATCTCTTCTTAGCCAAAAAGGTTAGTGAAAATTTCCCATTTCACTGGCCATTTCCAAAACCAAAACATAAATCCCGCCAAGTTACTAGGGTTTCTTAGATTATCAATTCAATTGATTTGTAATATCAAATTTTTAATTCCATAGCTAGTCAAAATCAAGGTTCCATTCAGAGGTAGAATGATGGTGGACTGTTCTAATTCTTTCATAAAGGTCAATTCATTGACATCGGTGTTGTTTTCTTTATTCAAGCAGTTTTGTAGAAATTTGGTAGGCTACCATATAATTGTAGAAATAATGCATTTTTATGAGTCAGAACATACAAGATTTTGTCATACTACCACTATTAACACGATATTTGACATACCACCCTCAATAATGAAAAATTAGATATACCCCCAAACGAATAAAAATCGGCCGCAACTTGTGGGGATAGATTTGCTTGACCAATTGCCCTCACCATAAATCAATGAGAGTTTAATTCAATAAGTTTCTTAAAAAAAGGAGGACCTATACTTTGCTTTGATTCTTTCTTTGCTTTGCGAATCTTTTTTTTAAAGCATATGCATTCCAAAGTGTGTGTTCCTAAAAGGGGTAGGTGTTAAGTCCATGCGTTGTCAAAATCTCAAGACAAACCCCAAAAACTTTCAAAATAAAATGAGAATTGACTTGCAATCAATCATTTTCCTCGATTAAGACCGCCAGTGCTTTCTCTTTGTTTCTCAATGACTTTTGCAAACGTCAAACGCTATCATAACTATAGTTGGAAGAACTTTGTACTCAAAGTTATAAGGAAAATAACAATCCTAACACAATCCAAACCCGCAGTTTCAAAATCAAATACAAGTGTCCCATAAAAGGTACTATTAGGATCTCTTTAAAAACCAATATCATCCCAGGTCATAAACACAATTGAAAAGCCCCTTCGTTGAATAAGCCTCTTAAGGTTCTCACAAGTATTAACAATCCTAACAAACAAAATTTGTCTTCTTCGATATGCAGAACACCCTCTCTTTCAAAACTGGGTTAAAAATCCATCATTTCCCTTAAAACTCAACTATAACGGGTTTATGCTCGACGGAATTCCTATCATGTGCAACAATAACTAAGCCAAATTGGTACTCAACCACAAAGGGTTGGATTCTCAAGGGCATGCCCGATCGCTAAATCTTGCTGGAGTTTATTAAGTTTCTCCTCACTTGATGGATTAGTTGATTTCATTGACGAGTTTATGCTTCTGGTGATTGCATGCATAATTTCGTCATCTTATTTCATTGAAGATGAAGAAACCCTAAAGGTGGGGATTGGAGTTTCGTGAGGTTTCTACTTGACATAGAGAGTGGAGGATGTGTGATTGAGGAAGAAGATGAAATGTAAAACCATTGCAATTTTCCCTTGAGATACAAGTCAAATTTGATATACTGTGGATGGTTTTGAGGCTTGTCTGAAGATGTGTAGATGACGCGTGCATAGCATGTGAGGAAATTTAGGTCAAGCAAAAATATCCCCACCAACTTGGGTGGGATTCGGTCTACTTGGGTGTATGTCTAATTTCTAATAATTGAGAGGGATATTTCCAATTTCGTATTAGCAATGGGGTTAGGATTATGCAACGCAACATTTTACCTTATGTATTTATAACTATATGGATGACATAATTTTTTTTTTTTTATTAATGAACATGGATGGAACCATGGTTTAAAGCAAAATCAAGAGAATATCAGGGGTAACATTGGCGTTGCCAAAGTCCAAATTTCCTTAAGCAAATGGATTACGTAAAGAACATTTTATCTTATGTACCAAGCATTTTAAATCATTAACAACATTTATAACTACATAGATGTCATAATTTTAATGAACATGGAATAAATCATAACTTAAAGCACAATCAAGGGAATATGTTGCTAATATGAGAAATTAAAGAAACACTCTCCTAGAAGAGAAAATACAACATAGGTTAAGGCCTTGAGCCCTTTTTCAATCTGGTGTGATGTTATCATGCATCAAAAAAATTATGATCGTCTGCGTCTAGCACAACAATCACAAACTTTCCTCCAAAGGAATCTTACACATTCCCAATATAAAAAAGGACTCCTATTGTGAATACATTTGGTAGCTAGTTAACAACGACGTGGAGAAAGTGTATAAAAGATGAGCACTCAAATAATCAAGGCAAAGATGATTTGAACGGCCCAAACAAAAATATTTTTCTGCATACTAGAGTTGCCTTGAACTCCGCCCGTTGCAACGGCCGGTCCCAAGCCCGGATAAAGGAGGAGGGTTGGTATTAGGCTTGTGATAGCCAACCGTAAAAAACTCATCACATCCCTTTTCATGGATATTGGTTCAAAGTTTGGTCATGTACGGAGGAGACCAAGCACGGCACCAATTAGAAAATGTTTAGATTGGCAAGTTAATGGAGGGTGTAGACGGAGGGGACGACCGTTGAAAACTTGGATGAAGACGGTGAATGAAGATATCATTGAGCTTGGATTAGGTGAGGAAATGTGGGAAGATCGCATTGCTTGGAGAACCAAAATTCATGTAGCCGACCCCGAAAATCTCGGGAATGGGCTTTGATGATGATGATGATGATGATGATACTAGAGTTGCCTTGGACCCTCTAGCAAAAAATAAAAACACAACTCTGAAGTAATCGGTTAAAAGGGTGAACTAGCCATAAAGATGCATTGGAAATAACTCAATGCGTGCACACGAAAAACGAAAAACGAAACAAAAGCACAGTGATTGCCATTAAATACACAAATATTACTACCCATCAAAAAGAAATTAAATGAAGTGGGAGGATCAATAAGACTTACATTACCAACGTATATAGAGCGTGCATCCACCTCCTCTTTCTCAGCTTGGGTGGCAGCAGTGCCAGAGGGATCTTCACAAACAATGTCATTAAGAGACAAATTAGGAACAACATAACAATATGGTGACCACATTAAGAGTGTCAAAATGAAAAAGTAACTACTGCAAATAATACAATTGTTCTGAAGGTAAAGCCATGATTTCCTAAAATACACTGGATATGCAAGAAATGTGTCAAGAAAATAAAATAAAGCACTAATGCAAGATTAAAAGTAGGCACAGCAGAAAGCAGTTTTTATGCAAGTTGTCCTTTTACACCAATTACACAGTACTCTACCAACATTTCTACAACCCATAATTTACATTGAAATCTAGCAAATAAAGATCGCTACCCGAACAAATGATTTAGTAAGAAAAGCAATGAAGTTGCATTTTCTTCCCAAAAATAAAAATATGGAAATTGAAAAAAATAATAATAATAATAAATCCTTCAACAGCACAAACAAAATCTAACATGCAAACTCTGTCCCCGTTTTCTCCTTTTTCGATACGCAAGAAACCAAGAGAGATCAAAACTAAAAAAAAAGTAACATTCTGTGAGTGAGACATTCACTACACAGCAGCAAAGCTATGTAGCGGGACACTAAACCATTAACAACAGAATCCAACAAAAGCAAACATCCGGAAGGTCACTCACAACTACAATGTTGCAAATTTGATTTTCCAGTAAATTGGTTCCACCTCTTATTTCTACCCTTGATAGATTCGACAATTTCTTCCTAACCAAATGGCCAACTAAGTGCCATACTTGAGTCATTTTCCCTTTGAAGAGAGAGAATGAGTCTCCCAGTGAGTCACCCACTGAATAGCTTATAAGAATACTCCAACCAGATAATTCCTCACAATTTCATCTCACATCTTCCTCGAGGAAGAATCCTTAACACACAAATGCCCAAGGGACTCCCTATGATCTTCACAAGTGAATGCAAAGGTAGCAACTGGAGCCTTTCTCCCTTGAAATAGATATATCGATCGATAGTAGCATTTAGGGAGCTCTCCTAAACCATTTATTTGCCCTAAAACTCATTCTATCAAGCGAGTTAATCACAATAACTAATGCAGGAAATTGGATGTAAGACTCATGGTACTTGTTCACAGTGCACAATCATAAGGGGTTTTCACTTTATTCGAGAACCTACCTCATTACACGAGACCGTATTTTTTACCAATATTCCACACCACTAATCGAGCTTGAATGAATTGGATTACAGAATCCCATACCCTCTACTTGGAGTTTGAAGTTTGGGTGTGTTGAAAGGAAGAGCTGAAAAACTAGAAACAAAATGGGATCGTGATCTAGTAAACACCCACAAGAACTATTCCATGCACAGCCCTAATTTCTTCCTCCAACCACACCTACTCTAATTTCCTTTCAACACACCCAAACTCCAGCTCCATGAACAAATTGCCAATCACACTCACCAGAATGCACAAATTACCAAATTCAACTTCGTGACTTTCACTGTCAACCACCCCCACCTAAAAAAAACTAAAAAATTTGTTCTCGATCTCAACTCCAGTAAATCAAGAGACCAATAGAGACTCACTTAGAGATCAACTTTCACTCTCTCAAAATCGCCTCTTAAATCCATCATGGCTTTACTAAGAGCCCACCCACCATCATCAAAGTACAAACCATGCAAATCATGACAACACCCTTACTCCATCATCAATGCTAAGAGCCACCTAGATTGATGATAGGATTAAAAGATCTCAAAACTCAACCAAAGACCTTGACTTACTCAAGCAAGGTCCCAAAATCACTTTGATTGATATATGACTTGTGTAACAAATTAAAATAAGTTATTCTCTGTCATTCATGCATTCATTCATTTATCCACATCACTTACTAGGACGTAAATCCCAACATCATTTTTTATCGGTGTATTGTAACTTGTAAGATAGTATGTACCTTATCGATGAGGTTTCAATAAATACATTAAAGTATCATATCATGCATATTATAAGATATTGGTAACTTTGAACACAATGGTTTAACCACCAATGTATGACCATATAACCGGGGAAGTTTTAACTTTAAGTTTCTTATTTTAAAGAAAATTCAAAATTTATTCAAGAAAAACATAAACAAACACAAACTTTACGGTCCCAAAGAATAGAAGTTATTGAGCCCAAATCCCAAAGAATAAGAAGTTATTGCACCTGAAAGCTAGTTTCCCATAACCAAATCGCCAAATTCATTTAATAATAAAGCATAATTAAAGAGTTGTATATCCTGAATAGCAAACCACCCTTGTTTTCTGGCTTGCACATCGTTGACCACTTGACTTGATGGAATTTTTTGTTCAAGCTGGATGGCATCATAGAAACTCTCTAGATGTTTGTTACGATCTCACTAGCATGCGAATGCTAAAAATGCAATAGTTGACATAAGATAAACCTGGATGGAGGCTAGAGTGCTATTGATAAGAATGGCCTACCTTCCTTGGATATGTATTTAAATTTTCATACTATCATCCGAGGCTTTCTTGGCTTTGTATTTATGACCCAACGGAATATCTTACTATTCTAAAGGAAGATCTCTTATTACGAAGTTGAGGCACACACTTACCCAACACCCACTGGGAACAAGGCGGTCTTCATATCACAATAGAAGGGACTTGAGATACTTTACTTGTTTGTGGCAGGGATCTAAGAAAAATGTGGCATTATCAGCATGTTGCAACACAAGGATGTAACTATAGAAGTTCCTCCTTTGACCAACACTTTTTGATGATATCGATGTTGTTGGCTTTGAGAACTATGGTTGTAAGGGCTTGAGAAAAGATGGAGAAAATGACGAGGATGGAAAGAGAATTGCCCGGGCGGAGTCCACTAGAGGCTTGGAAAAAACTACATGGGTTGCCATTGATTTTGACAGAGAAGGAGGAGTTCAGCAGAATTGCTTTAATCCAAATTTGCCATTTCTTACTTATTAACCCAAATCTCATAAACATGTAATTTACAAACTCCCAACTAACAGTGTCGAATGGCTTGGGTAAGTTAATCTTATTAGTGTTGAATGCCTTGGGGAAGTTAATCTTATTACTAGCCCAGGTCTCCTACTTTAACATCATGATCACTCCACTCTATATGCAATTTGTTGGACTCTTTGGAACAAAGAAATTGAAGAATCTTCAAAGTTGTGTGTCTTGATGAAGCCAAGCTATGTATGAATTGTCTTGTTCTGTTTGGCATTTGGTATCCATTAAGAGTGAGCTTTTAGGCTTGCCTATGAGAGATTTTGTTCTTATTTTGCATTGGCATTAGGCATATTGCATCTAGGTCAGTCCGTAAGCCCTGGCCCAAGCGACATGAATAAAGTCTTATTTTCTTTTGGAATGACATTTTTTTAAAAGATAAATATGGGAAAGGAAGTGCCTATAGTACTAACTTTATATCTCATGCCCAACACTACAAGACTTCCGTTCCACTATTTCAAATCTCCACTATCTTTAGAATCTACATATGCCCCAACATGCACTTTTAACTTTTTGTCTCACTATTATTCTTCCTGTCATTGTATACATTTTCCATTTTGTGGATTGTTGGGTTCTATTTTCTCAAATATGAATATAACAAACTATATAATTTATGCGTCTAAATATAGCTCCGGTACACCACAAGCACTTGATTAAGACAGAAAAGAAACCAAGCCTCAAGATAAAGGGAAAATAGGTGTGGCAGTGAAAACATTGCAAAATGCTCCATCAATGTGAATGCCAACATCAAGCTCTTGGTTTAATCGAAGTTGGAAGTTTTGTCCCTCTTATTCATGTGTTGGACTTGGACCTGTGAAGAGGGATAGGAAGCAAGTGAGGTTGTTTGGGGGTGGAGGATTTTGATTTTGATAGTGTTCAAGGGAGAGAGGGTGATCTCATTATAATCTCTTTCATTTCTCCAGTGGGCTTAGTTGTATTCTCCATTCTTACTAACGAACTTCAGTTCTTTGTCATTGAAGTCGTTATCACATCAAATGCAAACAATGCAATCATGGTTCCAATACTCTTAAGACACAACTCTTTCACTCACTCGCTATGCCTAGGGCTGGGTTGAGCAATCATCCAAACATCCCCTGTCAAAGAAAGGCTATTATGGAACAAACTTATCCTTGCCACAATTGCAGCACAGTGGAGAGAGCGAAACCATTGAACTTTTGAATCAAACTGAAAATCGGAGATCTACCTCTCAACAAAAATCACTAAGCATGACCCAAGAACTGTTTCTTTTTCTTTGCTTTTTTTTCTTTCTTTTAAGGAAATTTTCAAATATAGAACAAATTTATGGAGACCAGAAATGAAGAATTCTACGAATAGCAAGGCATACCACCAACACTCGAAGTCAGGTCAACGCACATTTTCCTAAGTCAAAACTCAATTGAGAGCTAAGTTAGATTTTAAGCCTAATGCCATATCTAACCCGAGATGACACTTGTTTTTCTTTGACATTCATTATATCTTTCCGCAACAATGAACTTCAGTATAGTTCACATTACCACAAAAATGAACAAACTGTGCAATCTTCCTCTTGTTATTACCTTTTAACAATTCTAGCCAGCCATGTTTGCTATCCTCTTCTAATACCTTTACATTACCATTTAAAACAAAAGTAGAAAACATTTTTTCTACACAAACACTAACATGAACAATATACCTACATATTTGTAAACTACAACTAACTAAACAATCTGAAACCCTAGAAAATAAAAGTTTGAAAATATGAGAAAAAAATACCTTGAACAGCCCCCATTTCCTTCTCAACTTTGGCTTGCATCTCGCGAAGCGCTCCGGCTTCCTCTTCGATCTCCTTGAGCCTTTTCTTCATCTCTTCCAAATTCTACAAACCAATCAATCGCGAAATTAGGGTTTTGCTCATCCTTCTCAACTTAAACCAAAACCAGATCGAAAATAATGGTTTTTTTTTACAGCATAAGAGAGAAAACGAACCTCTTTGGAAGAAGGATCTTCTTCTTCGGCGTCCTCAGCTCTGGTCATCTCCACATCTCCCTCCATCTCTCCTTCATCTGGGATTTCACCTCCGTACACTTCGTGCTCGCTCTCCTGATCGTGTTCTTGCTGCTCCATCGTCTTCGTCGTCTCTCTCTCGGTGTTTGATTTCTCTGTGTGTGTATGAATGGGTTTTGGCGATGGAGGTTTGGTGTTTTTCAGGGATTTGAAGGAGACGAAAGGAAGAGAAGAAGAAGAGAAGGGTAGTTTCGGAATGTCGAGTTAAAATCAAAAGAAGTCGTGGGTAATATTGTCTTTTAGCTTATAATAGCCGGAGTAAGCTACAAACTCGATATGAATCCAACATACAAACACGAATAAGCAATGAGGTCAAGGCTTCTCCAAAGTCGATAGTCTAATCTTCATGATTCTTGAGTGAAAAGATACAAATCCAAGAGACTTGGTCGAGGATAGGAAGGGCTGACCAAGCACGCTCGATGAACAAGGATATGAGATAATTTTATATTCTTCTATATTACAATTCACAGTAGTGTTTTACTATTTATTGCTAATTGAAATAAAGTCGAATCAAAATGATCAGAGATAAAAGATGAAAAATGTATTGAATTTGAGAGTTAAAATTCATTTTCAATAATGACATATTTGTAAATATAAAACATATAGAAAGACAAAAATAATGAAAAAAATTGATGAAATGTACATATGGTGGAGAGAGAAAATATAATGAAAAAACTTTTGAAAAAAAGTTAATGGAATATACATGTGACGGAGAAATAAAATATTGTGTTTTTCTTTTAGCAAAATGAAAATTATCATAACTATATATAGGCAGTGACTACACCGCGCCACCAATTCCTCTCCCTCACACCATTCTGCTCTCCCACACTATCTACTTACTTTCTCACACCACTTATATAAACCAAAACTCATTCTTTTTTTTTCCCATCACCATTCAAATTGACAATGATTTCTCCCTTTCCCATTCAAAATCTCTTCTAAATCTCATCCCACACTCAAATATCTTGCAAATCTCCTCTCTCCATCGAAAACTCTCAAAATCCTCTTAAACCCAAACTCAATCAATATACATAACAGACAAACTCAAACTCAAAACGAAAAAATGAAAAACATGCTAACTTTCGAACTAATTTAAACCCTCAATTGAGACTGATTCGCAAGCTCATCAAAAGTTGGTACATATAGACGCCGAGTCGTTTGATAATGTGATGCAGAAGATGTTTGGAGCAGTTGTTGATACATAGTTTTGATGTACATATGCAGTTTAACCAATTTTTGTATATTGTGGGTTTCTTTTGTTCTCATTTTTTGAAAAGAGAAATGGTAGAAACCATGCTCTTTAAATGCGTATAGGTATAAACAATGTATGGCTTTGATATGCTTAAATGTTTTATATTATTTTGGCGTGTGGATATATTATTTGGTGTTCATGGCATTGATTGCCATTACAAATTTATATGACAGGTTTATACAGGTTTCAATTATTGAAAAATACAAGGGACACTGTCGAAATTTTGAGTTTTTACTTCTTATGACATGTTCAGATAAATTACTTTATTCATAAATTGACATTTTGGATATAATGATTTTGTGTGCGTGTCTCTTCGACCGCCTAAAAAACACTTTTAATATACTGAAAACGGTGAACATATATTGCGCTCAGGCAACAAGTTTTTTTGAATGCCAAATTACGTGAGGTACAAATGCTTATGACAAGTTTAAATAAAACTACAAATTTGAGTATTCAACATAGCCGTTTAAGTATTATGTAATCTGCGATAGTGCCAACGGCACGGGTATTCCTCTAGTCAATATACATAACAGACAAACCCAAACTCAAAACGAAAAAATGAAAACATGCTAACTTTCGAACTAATTTAAACCCTCAATTCAAACTGATTCGCAAGCTCATCAAAACACGAAAATTTTAGTACTGTGAGCTATCTAATAAACACAACTTGTTTCACTTGAAAATGTTTTGAAATGAGCAAGTTATAATCATTTTACTAAAGTCGCGCAAATTTGTCAAAAAAATGAAAACGGGACAGTGTTTATGAATTTCGGCCAACTTATGTGCTCGATCGAGTCCAATTCTCAAGTTGATCAAAACACAAAAGTTGCATTACTTTCAGTTATCTAATAAACACAACTTGAATCACTTGAAAATGTTTTGAAATGAGCAAGTTATGATTATTTTACTAAAGTTATGGTTTTGAAATCGAAAAAGGCCCAATCGATGAAGAGGAAACAATCACAAATTTATCCCGGTGGTCTTGTGGATTTTTCCACATTAGTCGATTATCATGGCCATATTTCTCGTGCCAAATTTTTATTTTATTATTTTTAATTTATGAAACTCCAAAAAAATTCACTTTGTGAAATTTTTTTTTTTAAACTTAGTTTTCTGAAGTTTTGGCGCATTGTCACATCAAACCTAAACTCCAACCATACAAGTCTTCCGAACTAATCATTTATGTAAATTTCATACAAGTCTCATTGTCACATCAAACTAGATTTTTCTAAATTATATATGAAATTCGTTCTGATATTATTTTCTGATTTTGCATAGTCGCGTAAAACTACTCATTTTTCTGATCTCGCGTTATACATAAACAAAAACTCAAACTAATATGAGTCAAGTTCCATATAATATATTAACAAAATCTCGAAACATACAAGTCTTCCGTAAAAAAAAGGGTGACTTTTCTAACAAAAAATGGTTTGACTTCTTCACATTCTTTGCCATCTACATTTGTCATTTACATTTTTTATCACAATAATGGTTAGCAAAATACAATATGTGCATCAGTCTAATATGGTCGCCACCTCGTTCGACTTCTTCACATTATTCTCATTGAAATTCCTCAACATTGTCGCACCAATACCGAGCTGGTTATCAAAACTACTATTCATTGAGATTGCCTTATGAAACATGTGACACGGCCAGGTTGGTATTATAGGAGGGAATGGTGAGTTTAGTTGCATATGAAAGACGATATAGTGACTGCTCTGAGCCAAGTGTGTCATGAAAACGTGTCTTGAGTCAAAATGTGGTGCCCGGTAAACATAGGAAAAACATGTCGTGTTTTGGTTCTCATAACAAACAAAGACGCATTGGTAACGGTTCGTTGTCAACTCTAACATATCAGGGCCATGAAGCAACTTTTCTTGTCTATCCGCACCTAGCCTTCAAGAATTACCAAAGCGTCCTTCACAACCTTTACCTTTGCCTCGTGCCACATTGCAAGCCATAACTCTTCATTACTCTCAACCTCCATAAGTAGCTCTTTTTGTACCTATTTCCAATAGTTTTCATCGTCATAATGAAGGAAGTTGGCTATGCATCGAAAGTCATAGTTTTCGTCGCCTGAAACGTTATCAATGTCGTAAATATAATCCTGTATCCATGACGAAATCTGCCTCATCAATCTATTGTTATGAATTTTCGGCTTCTCCTTTTTCATTGACAACTTCTTACTTTTGTTTTTCATTTCTTCTTGTGTCATGTCGTATTCGTGTCCCGAGGGATCCTTTTTTGTGGACCTCTCAAATTAGTTGTTTTTTTTTTTTGCAAATTACCTCCATTGAAAAGTATTATCTTTGCTCTTTAAATTATTCATCTTCTTCGCCCTCATGTTCGTCCTTAAATCTTCATTTCTAACATCATCAATTTCACTAAACCCTTTCATTTTCATCTAATGAAATGAAATAAGTTCTTCCAAGTGAAATGTAGTGGAATGCAACCGAGTAGGGTATAAGGAAGAGGAGACGAAGGGTTTTTACTATTTCCCTTTGCGATTTTGGGTTTTTTGCAAAAAGGAAGAGATAGGGAAGAGGATGAGGATGAAGATGACGAACCTTGCGAGGAAGTGAAGTTTGGCTGCCGAGTTTGGGGCGACATGCAACAAAAAGTGCTAGAGATTGAGAGAGAGGGATACCGCTTTTTGCATTTTTTGAAAGGGTTTATGCATTTTCTTCGTTTGATTTTTGGTTTCTTTTCATGTTTTACCATATTTATTAGTGGTGTGAGAAAGTTAAAAAAAAAAATACGGCATTGGTGGTGTGAGAAATAGGATATGGTGGTGTGGAGTAGGAACAAGTTTAGAAGAAACCCATAAAGAACAATTTTTTTTTTTTAGTGTTGATCCATATTTCCTTGATTTCTTATTCTAGAATATTGATTTGTAATTGTTATAGTGTCCTCTTGCTTGAAGCACACTCAAATTACTCTTAATGGTTATCTTTTTGACTATATGGTTACAACACAGTTGGTTAGAACAAGTTCTCTTCTTAACTACATGGTTACAACAACACGTTGGTTAGAACAATCTTAAGAAAATGAAAATGACGAGAAAATATGATCCGAAAGGAAAAGTTGTATTGGGCAAAATAAAACCTCGTGTTCTTTAGAAGAAGATCCAAAAAATGACATATGGTATCAATCAAAATAAAGGGTCTAAGTATCATGAATACTCCGTCGAGGGGGGAAGTCAAAATGAAAATGTGCTAGAAGCGCTAAACTAATGAGATTAGGAGAGAGGTGGATAGTCTTTTATTAAATCTATCTAAACTTAAAAAATATTTTGACGTAACTGTTCGAATTTCCAAGATCTTTGCCTAAACGCATTGGGGAACGATATAACAATTCATGGAAGTCGACTTTAGGGAGTTATGCTCCACCATATTTAGTTGATTTACTTGAAACAAAAATAACAAGTGAAAATCCCTTGACTTGGTTTTGATAGAAAAGAAAAGTTATAGTTGAAATTAAACCAAGGTAGTAATTGGGTACTTGTGAAAAATGTAGAAAGATAAAGCCAAATACGTATTAGTTAGATTGTCTTTGATGTGTTTTTTAAAACTCCTAAAATTAAGAAACTAAGCATAAAAGCTGAGAATAATGATAGCAAGCAATAATCATATTCAATAACTTAATATGCAAATAAATAAATAGAACCATGGGAAGCAGAACGCCAACTGAACATGAGACATCGATATAACGAGGTCTGCCTAAATCAAAGTTTGATTGACTTCAATTGGTTACTTCCTCAGTGGAAGGGGAAATGTGCGCCACAAGTTCTTAGTATTGTATTCTAAGTAGCAAAATTGACGATTACCAACAATTAATCGATATTGGACACCAAATCGAGTTATGCCTTTTGAAAATATATAGCTACTAAAAATCAGAGTGAATAAATCGGTGAAATCAGCTGAGTTTGATAATAACTCGGACTTGGACGAGTTAATTGGATAACTCGATTTTGGTGTTTTTTTTTTGTAGGTTTCTTTTATTGTTTTTTACATGGGATTTCATTTTGTGTTCTGTAGTTAAGTACATTTGAGATTTTTTTTGTTATCATAACCTTATTTAACAATAGTAATATTTATTTATATTGATTAGAATGTTACTTTTTTCTTGATATTTCTTTTGCTAATTTAATTTAAGTGTTTAGGAATGGATATAAAAACTAGTTATTGATCTTACTATCCGAGTTTTTCCGAAAACTCCCCGAGTAGTCAATTGACTCAGTATTCGGTCCCAACTCGGTTGCTACTGAGTTCCGAGTTAACTAGATAATAAATAACAATACAAATACAAAAGTTAACAAGTATACAAACTATATCAAAGTAAATTGGTAAGTGTAATCAAATTCTAGCGTATGAGCGAGAAGGGTTAATTAAAATTTATTTGTATTGATGGGTACAAGTGAAGTAATTAAAATCAAGGGTGTTGCTAAATAACAAGATCATTTATGCTGAAGGACACCACCACCACCTTCACATTCTTTTCTCTCTTCACCGGAGCAACACCACCCCGAGGGAGGATGAGAGGTGGCGGGGTAGTGGTGGTGATTGAAGGAAAAAAAGAAGAAAAATAAAAAAAAGGGAGGAGGAGAGGTGGCAGTGATGGGGATTGATGGAGAAGAAGAAGAAGAAAAGGTGATGGGGAGGAGGAGGAAAAAAAGAAGAAGAAGAAGAAGAAGAAGAAGAAGGGAGAAGGATGAGAGGTGGCGAGGGTGGTGGTGGTGATTGACGGAAAAAACAAAGAAGAAGAGGGGAGGAGGAGGAGAAGAGGTGGCGATGGTGGGGATTGATGGAGAAGAAGAAAAAAAGAAAAAAATGTGATGGGGAGGAGGAAATATCTTGTTGTTTGGACCGAGGAAATAACGGCAGCCTCGGTCATCTTTCAAACATAAAAATGAAAAAAACTTATAGCATGCATGGATAAGTGGATGACCGTATTGAAGGTATCAGGACTTCAGCTTGAGTTTGCCAATTTAGGACTCCATTGACTAAGAAATAAATTGCTTACCAGTCTGAGAAGTAGTGATTGCAATTCATGGATTCGTAATACATTTCCCGAATACACATTTATTTGCTAAGGATTTCTGTATAACATAATAGTAGACATAATCGTGCGCTGAGAGATTAATACATTTGTTTGTTTATTTGGTTATACACTTATACATATTTTCTTAACAGAACATTAGTGATATCTTCGGAAAGTAACAATAACTTTCTAGCATATTGAAAAGAAGCACTTCGAGGAGTTATTGGTGCATTGTCAAGGAGTGGTAATGCCTGCAAAAGAAACAAAATATGATTTAGTCTAGGTTTGATGCAAGTATGGATTGCCAGTAACATCCAATAGATAGAGGATTGTCTGAATCCACTTAGTCAGTAGGTGCATTTTGACAATAGCCAAACCACCTCAATCCATCCTAACTATATGGATTTAGGCTATCCTCGAGCTAGTTGGCTGGATTCAGAGAAGAAGAAGAAGACTTACTTCCACACTTGAAGTGACGAGGGACTCTCCTTCCACAGCCTTGGACGAGTTTGATAGCGCGGTTGAGGTCAATGAGAGCAGCCAACTTGGGGGTGACAACAGCACAAACACATTGAGCATGGCTCACTCTTATCCTCTCACAACATTCTGGAGAAGGCAGCTTCCCATACAAAACAAGCTTGCATGCATCGACAATTAATCTCCTTTCCTCCTTACACTGCCATGCACTCAAAGATGCACCCACCATTCTCATCTCCCACATTATTCCTACAACAACAAGCACCAAAACCACTGAAGCAACTGATCCTTTCATGTTAATAGAAAGCTTGCCTGCTTGCTTGCTGGTTTAGGAACCATACCCACCCATTTTTATATGGAAGAAGAGGAAGATGAAGAGGAGAGGAAGAGATGATGAGCTCTTAATAGGTCAAAACTAAATAGCATCTAGATTACTTTTGAGTTGTATAACCACTATACATGAGTTGTTTCCTAGCTGAGTAGGTGAAAATGAGAAAGTAATCTATAGCTGATTTGGTTTGGTTTTTGTCAATGAGTTAGTGGCAGGCAGGCAAGCAAATGAGACAAGGGAAAGAAGAATATTGCTGACTTATAGAGATGAGATACAAGAAGTTCAGTCAAAAATGTCTGCTGGACTTTGGCCATAGGCCAACATTTTTCTAATGGAGCTCAAATTGTTTTGTTTTCCTTTTTTTTCTTTTTTAGATAAAAAATGTGATGGGACAATATCGAGCTCTGTTTGGTCCGTGAGACGAAGGGAAAACGAAGAGGGAAGATAAGAGAGAGGAAAAGGAGATAAAAAAAATATAATATATCCACGACATATCCTATCAATCCATTTTTAGGTGAAAGTATCCCAAATATCCATGATACATTCCGATACGTGCTGATATTAGAGGGATTATGCACAATATCCGCAATATTTATCCCTTTTCATTGGCCGATATATCCCACTGACATTTTGAACCATGGTTTGATAGCTTATGGAAAATGAAGTTCGTTAGTAATGACTAGTTGTTGTCTGTCTACTTTCAAAATTTGGGAAAGAAAGTATCAGACATGTTCAGTGTTATGCTTATGAAATTTCTCTATTTCTCTGACAGATTGACCAACAATAGTGGTTGATGTCTAAGAGCATCTCCAATCATGGGAATGATTGAAACAAATCAGTGTTCTAAAAAGAGCCAGGTGGTGGGCGGGTGGCGAACAAGTGCCTAGGAGGCGGTCTTAGGTTTTGTATTATAACTTAGTTTTCTAAAGTTTTGGCGCATTGTCACATCAAACCTAAACTCCAACCATACAAGTCTTCCGAACTAATTTTTTATGTAAATTTCATACAAGTCGCATTGTCGCATCAAACTAGATTTTTCTAAATTATATATGAAATTCGTTCTGATATTATTTTCTGATTTTGCATAGTCGCTTAAAACTAATCATTTTTCTGATCTCGCATCATACATAAACAGAAGCTCAAACTAATATGAGTCAAATTCCATATAATATGTTAATAAAATCTCAAAACATACAAGTCTTTCGTTAAAAAAAAATGGTGACTTTTCTAACAAAAAATGGTTCGACTTCTTCACATTCTTTGCCATTTACATTTGTCATTTACATTTTTTATCACAATAATGGTTAGCAAAATACAATATGTGCATCAGTCTAAAATGTATCTCCACATCTATTACATCCATTAGAAATGCCTATGCAACAATGCATCATACAATAATCAATCAATTATTTTGAAAAAATAAAAAAATTACATGCAAATTAGATGATTTTTTTTTTTTTGCAAATTACCTCCATTGAAAATGATTATCTTTGCTCTTTAAATTAATCATCTTCTTCACCCTCATGTTCACCCTTAAAATCTTCATTTCTAACATCATCAACTTCATTAAACCCTTTCATTTTCATCTAATGAAATGAAATAAGTTCTTCCAAGTGAAATGTAGTGGAATGCAACTGAGTAGGGCATAAGGAAGAGGAGAAGGAGGACGAGGAGACGAAGGGTTTTTACTATTTCCCTTTGCGATTTTGGGTTTTTTTGCGAAAAGGAAGAGATCGGGAACAGGAGGAGGACGAAGATGACGAACCTTGCGAGAAAGTGAAGTTAATTTGGCTGCCGAGTTTGGGGCGACATGCAACAAGGAGTGCTAGAGATTGAGAAATAGGGATATCGTTTTTGCATTTTTTGAAAGGGTTTATGCATTTTTTTTTCGTTTGATTTTTGGTTTCTTTTCAAGTTTTACCATATTTATTGGTCGTGTGAGAAAGTTAAAAAAAAACGGCATTGGTGGTGTGAGAAAGAGGATATGGTGGTGTGGAGTAGGAACAAGTTTAAAAGAAACCCATAAAGAACATTTTTTTTAGTGTTGATCCATATTTCCTTGATTTCTTATTCTAGAATATTGATTTGTAATTGTTATAGTGTCTTCTTGCTTGAAGCACACTCAAATTACTCTTGATGGTTATTATCTTCTTGACTATATGGTTACAACAACACGTTGGTTAGAACAAGTTCTCTTCTTAACTACATGGTTACATCAACACGTTGGTTAGAACAATCTTAAGAAAATGAAAATGACGAGAAAATTGAGAGAAAATATGATCCGAAGGGAAAAGTTGTATTGGGCAAAATAAAACCTCGTGTTCTTTAGAAGAAGATCCAAAAAATGACATATGGTATCAATCAAAACAAGGAAAACAAAGGGTTCTAAGTATCATGAATACTCCGTCGAGGGGGGAAGTCAAAATGAAAATGTGCTAGAAGCGCTAAACTAATGAGATTAGGAGAGAGGTGAATAATCTTTTATTAAATCTATCTAAACTTAAAAAATATTTTGACGTAAGTGTTCGAATTTCCAAGATCTTTGCCTAAACGCGTTGGGGAACGATATAACAATTCTATGGAAGTCGATTTTAGGGAGTTCTCCGCCACCATATTTAGTTGATTTACTTGAAACAAAAATAACAAGTGAAAATCCCTTGACTTGGTTTTGATAGAAAATAAAAGTTATAGTTGAAATTAAACCAAGGTAGTAATTGGGTACTTGTGAAAAATGTAGAAAGATAAGGCCAAATACGAATTAGTTAGATTGTCTTTGATGTGTTTTTTAAAACTCCTAAAATTAAGAAACTAAGCATAAAAGCTGAGAATAATGATAGCAAGCAATAATCATATTCAATAACTTAATATGCAAATAAATAAATAGAACCATGGGAAGCAGAACGCCAACCGAACACGAGACATCCATATAACGAGGTCTGCCTAAATCAAAGTTTGATTGACTTCAATTGGTTACTTCCTCGGTGGAAGGGGAAATGTGCGCCACAAGTTCTTAGTATTGTATTCTAAGTAGCAAAATTGACGATTACACACAATCAATCGGTATCGGACACCAGATCGAGTTATGCTTTTTGAAAATAGCTACTAAAAATCGGAGTGAATAAATCGGTGAAATCAGCTGAGTTTGATAATAACTCGGACTCGGACGAGTTAATTGGATAACTCGATTTTGGTGTTTTTTTGTAGGTTTCTTTTATTGTTTTTTACATGGGATTTCATTTTGTGTTATGTAGTTAAGTACATTTGAGATTTTTTTTGTTATCATAACGTTATTTAACAATAGTAATATTTATTAGAATGTTACTTTTTTCTTGATATTTCTTTTGCTAATTTAATTTAAGTGTTTAGGAATGGATATAAAAACTAGTTATTGATCTTACTATCCGAGTTTTTCCGAAAACTCCCCGAGTAGTCAATTGACTCAGTATTCGGTCCCAACTCGGTTGCTACTGAGTTCCGAGTTAACTAGATAATAAATAACAATACAAATACAAAAGTTAACAAGTATACAAACTATATCAAAGTAATTTGGTAAGTGTAATCAAATTCTAGCGTATGAGCGGGATGGCTTAATTAAAATTTATTTGTATTGATGGGTACAAGTGAGGTAATTAAAATCAAGGGTGTTGCTAAATAACAAGATTGTTTATGCTAAAGGACACCACCACCACCTTCACATTCTTTTCTCTCTTCACCGGAGCAATACCACCCCGAGGGAGGATGAGAGGTGGTGGGATGGTGGTGGCGATTGAAGGAGAAGAGGAAGAAAAATAAAAAAAAGGGAGGAGGAGAGGTGGCAGTGATGGGGATTGATGGAGAAGAAGAAGAAGAAAAGGTGATGGGGAGGAGGAGGAAAAAAAAAAAAAGAAGAAGAAGAAGAAGAAGGGAGAAGGATGAGAGGTGGCGAGGGTGGTGGTGGTGATTGAAGGAAAAAACAAAGAAAAAGAGGGGAGGACGAGGAGAAGAGGCGGTGATGGTGGGGATTGATGGAGAAGAAGAAAAAAAGAAAAAAATGTGATGTAGAGGAGGAGGAAATATCTTGTTGTTTGGACCGAGGAAATAACGGCAGCCCTGGTCATCTTTCAAACATAAAAATGAAAAAACTTATAGCATGCATGGATAAGTGGACGACTGTATTGAAGGTATCATGACTTTAGCTTGAGTTTGCCAATTTAGGACTCCATTGACTAAGAAATAAATTGCTTACCAGTCTGAGAAGTAGTGATTGCAATTCATGGATTCGTAATACATTTCCCGAATACACATTTATTTGCTAAGGATTTCTGTATAAAATAATAGTAGACATAATCGTGCGCTGAGAGAATACATTTGTCTGTTTATTTGGTTATACATATTTTCTTAACAGAACATTAGTGATATCTTCGGAAAGTAACAATAGCTTTCTAACACATTGAGAAGAAGCATTTAGAGGAGTTATTGGTGCATTGTCAAGGAGTGGTAATGCCTGCAAAAGAAACAAATATGATTTAGTCTAGGTTTGATGCAAGTATGGATTGCCAGTAACATCCAATAGATAGAGGATTGTCTGAATCCACTTAGTCAGTAGGTGCATTTTGACAATAGCCAAACCACCTCAATCCATCCTAACTATATGGATTTAGGCTATCCTCGAGCTAGTTGGCTGGATTCAGAGAAGAAGAAGAAGACTTACTTCCACACTTGAAGTGACGAGGGACTCTCCTTCCACAGCCTTGGACGAGTTGATAGCGCGGTTGAGGTCAATGAGAGCAGCCAACTTGGGGTGATATCAGCACAAACACATTGAGCATGGCTCACTCTTATCCTCTCACAACATTCTGGAGAAGGCAGCTTCCCATACAAAACAAGCTTGCATGCATTGATGCCTAATCTCCTTTCCTCCTTACACTGCCATGCACTCAAAGATGCACCCACCATTCTCATCTCCCACATTATTCCTACAAGAACAAGCACCAAAACCACTGAAGCAACTGATCCTTTCATGTTAGTAGAAAGCCTGCCTGCTTGCTTGCTGGTTTAGGAACCATACCCACCCATTTTTATATGGAAGAAGAGGAAGATGAAGAGGAGAGGAAGAGATGATGAGCTCTTAATTAATAGGTCAAAACTAAATGGCATCTAGATTACTTTTGAGTGAGTAAGACTAGGGTGCCTGGTACCCTGCCTGGTACTATGCCTGGTGGGTGCCAGCACTGTTGATTTTGCATCGAGACAAATGTTACACTTATTTTGACGCAAATCAACGATGCTTGGCACCCACCAGGTATAGTACCAGGCAGGGTACCATGCATCCTAGATTTTTCCCTTTTGAGTTGTATAACCACTATACATGAGTTGTTTCCTAGCTGAGTAGGTGAAAATGAGAGTAATCTATAGCTGATTTGGTTTGGTTTTTGTCAATGAGTTAGTGGCAGGCAGGCAAGCAAATCAGACAAGGGAAAGAAGAATATTGCTGACTTATAGAGATGAGATACAAGAAGTTCAGTCAAAAATGTCTGCTGGACTTTGGCCATAGGCCAACATTTTTCTAATGGAGCTCAAATTGTTTTGTTTTGTTTTTTTTCTTTTTTAGATAAAAAATGTGATGGGACAATATCGAGCTCTGTTTGGTCCGTGAGACGAAGGGGCAACGAAGAGGGAAGATCAGAGAGAGGAAAAGGAGACAAAAAAATATAATATATCCGCGATATATCCTATCTATCCATTTTTACGTGAACGTATCCCAAATATCCATGATACATTTGGATACGTGCTGATATTAGAGGGATTATGTACAATATCCGCAATATTTATCCCTTTTCATTGGCCGATATATCCCACCGACATTTTGAACCATGGTTTGACAGTTTATGGAAAATGAAGTTGGTTAATAATGACTAGTTGTCTGTCTACTTTTAAAATTTGGGAAAGAAAGTATCAGGCAGGTTCAGTGTTATGTTTATGAAATTTCTCTATTTCTCTGATCAGATTGACCAACAATAGTGGTTGATGTCTAATAGGATCAATGTTAAAGTTGAAAACAAACTTTCAATGATGTTGTTTCCTACGGATTTAGAGTCTATGCATGTATGTTTTGCCACAATCCATATACCAACAAAATGTGTGTATTTAAACAACCCATTTTCCGTTTACCTTTAACATTTTCCATGGTCGTCTTAGCACGAATAACACATGATTTGTTGTGTCATTTGTGTTTAATATGACAACTGGGGAAAGGCACGAGAGAGTAGAATTATGTCCTAAGAAAGACATCCTATAGGAATTGATCTCGAAGAACTGAGAGTTTGAACAGAGGAAACATGCTGAAAAACTGAGCAGAGAAATAAACATCACATGAAAGCACTGCTAGTAAATAAAACTCAACTCCAAGAGAATTAATTCCACGAAACTCATTACAATATACAACTGAACAGTCTTTAAACTCGCATAAAACAGAATCCCACATAGCATATACAGCTCAAATTTTCTTTTTCTTTTTTCTTTTCATTTTACAACTCTTTTATACAAAAACTTTCCTACAATATACATAATTTCATGTATTACAACCGCTTTTTTCAGAAATAAACAGAACCATTACTACATAATTTGACATAATTATAAACAATAGATTCAGGTTATAAATAATTGACATGAATGGATTAGAACCTAACCATTAGCACCCCTAGAAATGGGTAAACCATAAGTCAATCTCCAAGTCATCCTAATTTTTCTCAAGAAAAAGTAGCTGGAAGCATGGGTGTCATGACTTCCCCTTATTAGAATTGAGCAAATACTTCCATTCTTGTATATAGAGTACACCATTCTCTGAACAACATAGAAACTATAATGACATTCTGGATTTATGCTAAGTACATGAAGTAACGTACCCACAATTTTTCTAGGGTTTGCACATACCTTGCTAGTTTGGTCCTATCCTCCTAAGGCCACCATCATGTGCGAACTGGATATATACTATTGTGGTCAACTTCAGCTTCTAAATCAGTATGTACTTCACTGAGATCCATGGTGCCTACCATGGATTTCCTGCTGCCTTTGGAACCTCCAGCAGGTACCCGAGCCTCTTGCACAATGCGTGTTATTTCTTCAACACTCTGCATTGGACCTTCACGACAGTCTAGATATCCATAGTTAGTTTTCTCACCTTCCACCAGTTCTCTAGGCAAGTTTTTTAGAAACCAAGGATGGCTTCTGATCTCGGGAATGGTGATCCTCTGCAAGTAGGATTAGAGGGATAAATGCTTCAGAACCTACGATAATGTAACAGAAGACCATGCTACCATTGGAGAGAACCTAACCTTTGATGGGTCAGCAACAAAAATTCGAGACAGGAGATGTTGGCAATTGGAAGATACGTGGATATAATCAGGTATCGTGTATTGCACACTAATAATTCTCTGTTGGTCATAAGAAAAGACTTTAGTTGATAGATTCAACCATACAATAAGTTATGTTGGAATAATTGTGCTTCCCATGATTTGGCAAGAGAACTCACCCCAATGGTCTTACGGACATTTCTAGGATCTTCAGGATCCTCGAATGGGTAGGCTCCTACCAACATGACATATAGTGTCACACCACATGACCAAACATCTGCCCTCTGCAATTAAAATCGTTTAAATAGACCAGAAAATAAGGTGGGCTCTAGATAAATATATTTTTATGGTGCCTTAACGAGGTTGGCCCACCAGACTACTAACGCATGTAATGCATGATGAGGCACACAGTGAGAAGCATTCTTATGAAGAAAAATCAAGCATTTGAATCACGACACATCTAAACATCAGCTACACAAACATATCAATATACAAGCTTTCGTAGCCTTGTGAAAGAGTCCCAACTCACAATACCATAAACTATTAGATCTAATACACAAAAAAAAAAAAAATCTTATTCAATCAAACACGCATTACATATTTATGTCTTGAGTTCATTATAATTAAAATCTATTGTACTAATTTGAGATGAATTCTTGTTGGCACGCAGTTTTACCAGAAGAAGCTCAAAGCTTCCAATCCGTATCACCTTCGGTTTGGTTTTGCAATCTTCAGTTTCTTGAAGAGATGGATTTTGTTCTCACTTTTTTTTCCTTGCATTCAACTTAAAAAAATGTAGTTTAAGCAATGTGATAGAACTTTGTCTAAGCCCAGAAGTATATCATATAGCACATTATCAGAAAAAATGACAGGAATGATTTGTAATCTAGTTTTTGGTAAATATTATATTCTCACTTTCTTCTAACATTAGTCATTTTGATTCAGATATTTGGTGAAAAGACCCAGTAGAAAATATTCCCCCAAGTCATGGAAACAATTGAAAATGGCTGCTGCCAATTCAAGCTCCCAAATTGAAGATAAAAATTCCCCTAAAGCGAAGGAGATACACTATCTAACAAGTGTCTATGAAGTTTTGAATTTTTCTTCTTGAAATGTTCAGCAAGGTGATCGAAGATTTATGCTTATTAAGGACAAGAACATGAGTTGGTAGGTCCAATCCTTTTCATGCTTTCCCCATTTAAGCACTTGCCATGGTGGTGTGGGTTTTTATTTGAAAAGACATCAATGCTAATCGCTAAGAGCATCCACAATAGCCTGTTTTGGAGCCCATTCAGGGCTCCCTACTGACACACAGGCAGACCTTCCTCACCAGTCAAGCAAAAAATCCCCCCTATAGCACTGCATGGACAGTCCCTTGCCAGGGAAGGCCTCACGCAGCCCTCTCCGCAGAGAGGCTTGCGGACTGCCTGCGTGAGGGCCTGTGCGGCCTTTCACAAGCCGTTCGGCCTATCTTAGGCTGCAGGTTCATTTTGGAGCCTATGTGGCACTATTTTCCAGCCGTTGATCACCCACGGCTGTATTCTTCAACTTTGTATCAACTGTCAGTTAATTGAGCTTAGTTGATAAACCAACAAAATTTAAAATAAGTTTATACTAATTAAAGAACATAAAAATAATTAGATTTATGATACTAATTAAAATAGTGTACAGTATTCTATGTTTTTCAAGAAAGAAGGGAAGGGAGAAGACCGAGTCAAAACATATCAAAAAATCTTGCGGCCCATCATAGGATGCAAGACTTTTTTTAACCTGTTTTGATGCTTGTTATTGGGGACGGGTTGGAATGGGGAAGGCCTGTGTAGGAGTACGCAATGTGCCACATAAGAGAATTAAAAAAAATAAAAAATGAAGAAAGCCCTCTGTGACCCTTGCTCTAATGTGGCTGCTCTAAGTCGGTGAGAAATCAACTAAACCCACAAGGTTGAGTTTTGGAATATCCACACTAAACTCCTAAATGAAGATACTCTGGTATCAACTAGTGTTTGATCATGATACTGGTTAGTCATGATCTAACAACATGCTTTTTCAAAGTAAGGCAGAAACTGCAGTCACAAAGGGATGTATGGTCTGGTTCTGCAACTCTTCGAGTGCCCTTCACAGTATAGCTGATTGCAAAAATGTGGATTAGTTCTAGATCTCTGAAGGTTCTTACCTGGTGCAAGAAAATAGGTTTTTAGGCAACTAAAAAGCTTCAAATTGGATGATAATCTTGGTTCCACTAGTCTTTGAATTGTTTATAACTGGAAGTTAAGAAACTGATATTATAGAATGTGTTCTAAAGGGAAATCCAATGATGCTAGTTACATTATGGATTTGGGGTCCTTATAAGGACATCCTTTTGATTAAGTATGTATGGGTGGGAGAATTTTTTTTAAGATTTAGATTTAGGATGTGTTCGGTTGCATGTAATCCAATTCTCTGGAATCCATGGGGATCACTTGTGTTTAAGGCTAATTTGATCAAAAAGAAAAAATGTGTGGCAGTATGTTAATAATTCAAATACCCTATTATCAGACAGGGCCTATGCTGAATCTGTGCCTCATCAAGTATGGGATCGACTACATCAAAAAAATAAAATTCAAACAAAGAGTAGAGTTCATACCTTGCCATCATACTCCTTACGCGACAGGACCTCAGGGGCTATATATGCTGGTGTTCCTACCGTTGATTTGGGTTTGGAGTGCAACAGACCAGACTGGGATTCAAACAAAAGGGAAAGCCATATCATCTGAAGGGTCAATTAAAAATAGCTTTTATTTCACATAGAACAAACATACAGCCAACCTTGGAATAACCGAAGTCACATATTTTAAGGAGTGGAGTTGCTTTTCCATCTAAAAGTGTGTTTTCTAATTTCAGGTCCCTGTGACAGATTTCCTATAGAAGAAACAAAAAGATGGTAAGTAAAACAAATCATAGCAAAAACCTTAAGGAGACTCGGAAGCCTCACATACCAATGAATGGCAGTAGCTAACCCCAGATACTAGCTGCTGGAAGAAATATCTCGACTGCGGCAAATGGATTTTTTGATCAAAAGGTTTGAAACTGATAGAAGGAAAGACAAGCATGCATGAGTAATTAAAGAGTGGATATACTTTATGCCCATAGTATATACCTCATCCTCACTAAATCTGCCTGCAGTGCACACTCTCTCAAAGAGTTCACCACCAGCTGCATATTCCATGACAATAGCAAGATGAGTAGGGGTTAACAAGACCTGCAAGGATAAGAAATACTTCATCACTTTACTTGTTTTCAAATAGTGTTAATGCCATTATATCAATATATAAATTTATTGGTCAAATTATATTTATTTAGGTAGATGCAAAACCTGTACGAGAGAAGCACAGGATCAAGCTGAAATAAAACAAGTTTAAGTACCCAAATGAAGCGATACAATTGTCAACCCATCATAGCGAATGACCATACATCTCTCTTCAATGGGGGAGGTTGCGTGTTTGAGTCTCACTATGCCACACGAACCATGTATAATATGCTAACTTGCTTTGTCTTTTGACAATTCTATCATTTAATCTTTCCTCATGCAACTAATAAAGTTAAAAACCTAGAACTTATAACAAATACAATAAAAGAATTTGCTACTTACCTCCTTAAATCGAACAATGTTTGGATGCCTCACAGACCTGTGGTTGATAATCTCTCTCTGAACTTTCTCATCAATCTGAACCAAAATTATAACACATGAAGTTAAATTAGGGAAGCTAAACCTGCTATACAACAATCAAAGCAAATTTCAAAAATGGTTTCATGTTTGAGATCTGAGAAAACACACACAAATGCATCACAATGATAACCAGAGGACAAACCCTAAACAAAAAAATGTAGGAACAAAACAACAACAACAAATTCAAATTGGAAGATAAATACCCATTTCAACAAAACTGATTAAGATAAAAAGAGACAACCCAATATCTCATTTCAATCAATAATCAAATCAAAACTCCAATGAACCCCAAAATAACCAAACAGAAGTACATTAAAAACCCCCCACCCCCCATTTCATTCCATTTAATCAATCAATGGAAATAAAAAAAATAAAAAATAAAAAAATAAAAATAAAAAAAAAGGATAAAGAGAGCATTCATTAGTTTACCTTCTTCCCTCTCTCAATGAATTTGACAGCAAAAAGCTCTTTAGTCTTCTTATCTCTAACAAGCCTTGCTACCCCAAAATTGCCAGACCCAATTTCCTTCAATGTCTCATACTTTTCATCCATTCTTTAACACCAAAACACAACTTCCACTAATCTTTCTTCTCTTCCTTTTAAAACAAGCACACTAATAAATTTAGCACACAGCAAAGCAAAAACCCAAATGGTTTTGGTATGGAGAAAAAAATCTAAGTATCAATTCGTGTTTGTTTGTGTTTGAAAGACTAGAAGAAATTGAATTGAAAGGGAGACTCTTTTTTTTTTTTTTTTTTTTTCTTTCTCTATCTATCTATCTTCTTATCATTAATATTTTGTCATAACCTCAGCAGTCTCATTCCATTATCATGATTCATGACTAGACGAAGGAAGAAGGAAAAGCTTTGCTTATAGTTGTCACCATTCTCAAGACTTTGATGCTGACATCACCACTGACTTTAAAGCATTTTACTGCTCTACCACTATAATACCCCATGTCACACAGAGTTTACATTTTTTTCAGTTTCACATTCACATCTCTCTCTTTGGGTTTGGGATGAGATGCTTTGCTTTTTTGGGTCAGAAAAGAAAAAAATTCATCCTTGCCTCCAATGGCTTTATCTTGATCTACAAATGAAAAACAAGAAGAAGAAAAAAGTTTAACCATTGCTAGAAATTTTCATTTTTATTCTGTTTATATAAACCCATATGATTATGCTACTATTGTATACTCGTGTCGCGGAGTAATTCTACGCTGCTTTGTTTGGATGGCTTTTTAGAATTTTTTACATTTTGCTCCTTATAACACAACCACAAACATATTTTTTCCTTGTAGTATGCAAGAATTGTGATTTCGTTTTTTAAGGTAATTTCAATGTGTTGATTTTAAGAAATAATTTATTGTGTATAAAAAAAAGTAAAAATTTTGATTGTAACTTTGAAATTATCAATGTAATTTAAGCATTTTAAATTCTTATATACTCATAAGAATCACTTATATAACAAAATTTTAATACTAAACTAAGGTTAAAATGTATAGAAATTGATATTGATCTTATAAAAGAAAGAAAAATTTCGAATTCCAAAATTTCGGTAACTAAATTTTTTTGTGAAATTTCGACATTTTTTCGATTTCTTTGGTAGCATGTAACTGTGCTGAAGAATGGTTTCGATGGTTCATTATGTCATAATATCGTCAGTATGATTTCATAGACAATCTGATTCACACATCTAATTCCACAAAGCACATCAAACTATAACAAGTTTAGTATTACAGCAAATATAATATCATCCATAGGGAGATTATTGTGAGGACTCAACATCATTTGATTAAGTTTTTAAGTTAATAGAATAATATAAATTGTGGGGTTGGAGGATAAGTCGTTTTTCACATTTAATTAATAATAATTAAAAAATGTCATTGTCTATAATTAGAAACACTAGCATGCGTGTTCATGGGCCCTGTTAAAGATAATGACAAGTTTTGCCAGTGTGCTATGAATCTCTCTAATCAAAGAGGCCCCAAAGACAACCTCATCAAGTTCTTATAAAAAGTTATAAAGAAAAGATACAAACAATAGCCATTGGGGTCTTTGTTTTTTTTTAACCTTTAATGCACCTATAAGCATTCTCAGTCCATGGTACTCAATTGTGTTGAAAATTTGGAACCAGACTTGAACCATTTCATACGTGTAATCATATAAGAATGGGAAGCTCCTTTCCGACAAAGAAATTGGTTCAACATGTGAGTGCCAATTTTACCCCTCTCTACCGAGTGCTAATAAGTATTCTCTCCTCAAACTACGTAGAAAAGTTCTTTGACAAATTCTTTTGCATTTTTTTTTTTGAAAGCGAGCGGGGTTTTTAGGATCCCCGAACCTTATATTAAAAAAAAAAGATGGTGATGATAAAGTTTACAATCATTCATACGTTCACTTGTTTCGTCATTTACAAAACAAAAAACTTGCTTCAAAGCTTCAACAAAGAACCTAATTAGTTCTAAATTCACTCTATCTAGGTTGGGGAGTAACCTTGCAAAGTGTTATGTTACTAAAGTAGTTGCATGATAGATCTGCCATAACTTTTCTTCTTCGTAATTACCAATCAATCCTTTAAGCACTCTCATGACTTGATTTATATTTAATGTGGGCCTCAGGATATATGAGAAGTCATCGTAAATAATCGAAACACAATAAATCATGATATAGAAACCATTGGATGCGAGCTTAGCATCCCTACAAGGTTCTAATAAGCATTTGCATTCTACATGCATTATCATCATCAGTTACCTGAATTTAGGATTTGTCTTCTTGCTTCGAGAAGACCTTCGAGAAACATATTCCGTAGGAGGCTGTATTGTGATAGTCTGATGTTCTTCTTCAATAGTGTTTTGCCCCACCTTTGCTGTTTTCGCTTCAAGTAAGCTTTTAATTTCGGTGACCAATACATCCCTGCCTATTCTTGCAATTTATGAATTCAAAGCATTAATGTCTTGGGGTGTTAGCCAATCCATGAGCGTTGTTGGATCTTCCCCCTGTCTTTCTATACCAGTGACTGCGCGAAACACTTCCACTATTTGCATTGGGTTTTCCTCTGAGTTAGATATGGGGGTAGACAATCCTGGCTCTGCTGCTACTTCAGCGTCTGAATCCTCATTATCAATCTGATCTAGCACCTCGTACCTTGAACCCTTGTGTTGTATGCTAGGAATTTCTATATCTCGGGCAACTTTTGCAGCAAGGTGATTGTTGTCAACACTTCCTTTGTTTACATCAACTCCACTTGAGGTGGAGATCATCCTAGTGCTACT
This sequence comes from Berberis thunbergii, assembly GCA_003290165.1. Classification (NCBI taxonomy): domain Eukaryota; kingdom Viridiplantae; phylum Streptophyta; class Magnoliopsida; order Ranunculales; family Berberidaceae; genus Berberis; species Berberis thunbergii. The sequence goes on along the minus strand of QNQO01006812.1, from coordinate 17,753 downwards.
GTTAGGTACAACACTTCCCATTTGAAGACTATTGTCTACGCCGTGTAATTGGTTCCTTGCAACAACCACCGCATCCATTAAAGTGTAAGAATGGACGTTGGCATTTGCTTCTAAAGGTACATCGCTTCCTAGCTCAGGATTCTCTTCCATTATAGGAGGGTTCACACTTTGTTTCGATTGATCGGGACTAGCTGGTGTGCTGCTAGAACCCCTGCTTCTTGCAGTTTGCTACTTCTTAGGGTGTTCCCAGCCCTCATCTGATTCAGCTTGCTTGTCTTTGTTGTTTACCTCTTTGTATACTCCGACTTCAGGAAGTTTTGTCGTTGCCTTGTTGCATTTTCCAATACTATGACCAAATACTTTGCAGAGCTTGCACTGCACTGGCTTCCAGGTATAGCCCACTTTTACTTTGTAAGTTTTCTCCTCATCTACCACAACCAGGATTTCATTTGGGAAAGTGCTATTGATATCAACTTCAACACATACCTTAGCAAAGTTCATTCTTGTTTTATCCTCAGTAGCTTTATCAAGCATGAGGGAGATACCCATTGCACTCGCAATTGCTTCAATCCCTTTTGGATTCCAGAATAGCATGAGGATGTTATTCAAGCATATCCATATGGGGATTGTGTTCAAAGCATTGATGTCTTCCTCAAGAAAGGGTCTCCAAGGTCTGATAAAAAATAGCCTACTGGCTATATGAATTGAGCCAATCTCAAGGACTCTATCCCTGTCCTCTTTATTTTGAAATTTGAAGACCAATGTACTTTCACTGTGTGTCTTCATGTTAAACCCTGCCTTCAGCTTCCAAGTGCGAGTGAGCACCTATTTCACATAGCCAAATGCAAGACGTTTACCCACAAAATTACCCACAATGAGCTCTTCGCACTCCTTTCGTTCATCAGCAAAGTCTGATGACCGCAATTGGACAACCGCAGCTTCCCCAGCCATGGATGGGGGCTTGTAGGAGAGGCGTGTGGTCCCAATCCCCTTCTTGCTTGACAGAATCTCTGCTCAAGGGAGTTGTTTAGGGTTTGCAAGGTTGTTGGTACCTGCTCCCCCAATACCTTCTTCATGAACCTGTTTCCCATTGACATTGTCCATTGGAACAATCGCCTTGCTTAGATCAGAAGTACATTTTCTACTAAGGAGATTTCCGAAATTTAGCATCTTCACAAGATATCACCTACTCTACTATTAGTGACCTAATCTCATCCACCAAAACACATATATAACTAAAAGTTGTCACTAAATCCCAATCATTTTGAAAGTCAAATTTACTGAAGATCAGTGCTCAATCATTTTTAAGCAAATCTGAATAATAAAATCATCCATGTTATAGATTGGATTTGATTTCTAAATAGAAAAGCCATAAGAAAATCATCTTAGAAGCTTGAGAGATCTCTATGGCTTTGATGTACCCAAAATCAATAGCTAGAAATTAGTTATATATGATATTCATGCCAGCCTCCTTATGTTTGTTTAAGTACTAATCTCAAATCCCCATCAATAAGCTCCATTGATATTCATATCTTAAACACTGAAAATCAAGTTTTGTCGCCATGATCTCCCACGACACAATACTTTCCGTACTTATAATAAATGATCCACTCTTCCTTATAATACTACTGCGATCCATAGTGATCTCCTCTAAAATAATAATCTTTGGCCAAAACAGTATCCTTACAATAAATACTTGCATGTTGAAAGATATTTAGTATTCATCGAGCAGGGTTGCCAAATAACACCAGTACATTATTGTATCCATTGGAGGATCAATCTCAATTCCCTGTGATAAGATCAATATGAAATGCATTGAGTTATCATTATAAACAAGCGAATTCCTTAATACAGTCTAAAGTTTGGACTTCTACAAGAAGGTAGAACTTTTTTTTTGAAAGGCAAGTAGGGTTTTTATAGGATCCCAGACCCCATAAAGATGCCGCAAACTGGGTTTGAACCCATGACCTAGTAGTACCATCCGCCAAGCTCTAACCGTTGAGCTATCATGTCATTGGCAACAAGGTAGAACTTTATAAAGAGAAAGAACAATCCTAACTTGAAGTGAGGAAAGAATAATAAAAAGTAGAGAAAATATTGTATTGATCAATAGTCTCCCCCTGTATGACCTCGGTGCCACAAGATCTACACAGTTTTCCGCAGAGCATATATACTGAATTGTATCAAACAGAGACTTAGTATTTTATAACATAAACGAATGCACCATAAGCCATTCTTGACGAATATGTACTTTCATGAAGGTGCAGTTAGACTAGAGATCTGAAATCATAACTGTTGTGCTAACCCCAGACTGCCCACCCAGTTTTGAGCTTTCTCCAGGTGTCCTTGCCTCTTTTATAATCTGCATTACTTCTTCAACACTTTGAGCTGGTTGGTCATGGTTTGCATCCTGGTAGTTTGTTTTTTCTCCTTCAACCAGTTCTTTAGGTACATTTTTTAGAAACCAAGGATGTTTTTTGATCTCTGGAATGGTGATTCTCTTCAAGAAGGATTAGAGAATATAAGTCTTTGACAATTCAAAGTAAAAAGACAAGCTGGAAACAGGACACAGAATCCAGTAGGAGAAATCTTACTTTTGCTGGATTGGCTACGAAAATTCCTGAAAGAAGTTGCCTGCAGTTCGAAGAGATATGGACATAATCTGGTATAGAGTATTGAGTGCTCATTATTCTCTGTTGAGCATATCAAAATGGATAAGTTGATAGTATGAGAGAATCTTTGAGAGACGAAAATTATAATAGTTACTATCATACTAATGTTTATTTATCTGATTTCAGTGAAAATTTTATTCATAGTTATGATGCATGTAGAGACATAACCGAATCTGAATTAATTTGGTAGAGATAGATCATTTAACAATTACACGCGTGAGAGATGTTTATAGATATAATTTATATAAAATAATTAAATAAGAATCCAGATGAAAAATATTCTCATTGATGCTTGTTATAGAACAATAAGCTACTATACACTACTTCTCTGAAGGGCTTACCCCTATAGTCTTGCGAAAATTTATAGGATCCTCTGGGTCCTCAAATGGATATCCTCCCACCAACATTACATACAGAGTCACACCACATGACCAAACATCAGCTATCTGCAATACAGTAAAATTTATCAGGCAGCCAAACAACCAATCATGCATCAAACACATAAAACATGAGTCGGGGATGTCACGGTACTTGCACGGATAAGTTGTTATTGAAGTCCTTTATATCCTGTCAAAGAAAATAATAATAATAATAATAACATAATACAAAAAATCTATGCATATTAGTCCATCAACTATATACTCGCTGATTAGATCAAATAACGAATGATTCAAGACAAGCAGGAACTTATCTGAAGACGTGGCAAAGACATTATTCTATAAGAATTCATTGTGTCAGAAATGAGACACCTCAGGGTACTCTCAGTATAAAGACTACAGTGCCCAGTAAACTGTAATCGGGGAGGATATCATGGGGGTGACCAAGGATGTGGAGTCTCACTCAGACAATGAGATTGGTATTCGCACGCTAGCTTGGAGAAGAGCTGGGGATGAATCCTTTTGTAATGTAGTGATTTTTTCTTTTCTTTTTATTTAATTTTAAGCAAGCAGGGTTTTAAAGGAGTGTCCCTAACCAATATATTGATGAAAAATGAGAAACATCTCAGATATATCTCTCGGGAAGTCGGACCTAACAGCGCACATTTCCCTCAAAAAATGAAATACAAATAGTACATACCTAAAAAAAGGACTATACTAGTTCCCTTACTCTGACATTCAATTGCTATCACTGGGTAAAGGCGATCTATGCTCTATGCCGCTAGCACTGGGTAATTTGAAGTTACCCTTTCTTTGTTGTGGAGGTAAGCAATTGATGCTCTATGTATTTCTTTTTCACTTTCCTAGTTTGAGTGGATTTCTGAAGGCTTAGTCTAAAATCATGGTTACAAGCTTTTGTTTATACTTCAACGTAATAAAATGTTGTTATTGCAATTGGGATGGCATTTTTCAACATCCGTTGAGACACCCTTTATGCTTTTTATGGTTGTCATTGTATCTATTTGCTTGTGGAAAATAAAATTAAAAGCTGTACACTTCAATGGACTCTGAGTATCATATAACTCAACATGTTCGAGACTTTCTACCCCTTCCAGGAAGTCTCAGTCACTTGGATATTAAGCAGACATATATATACAAATGTGTCATACTTCTTTCTCATGTCCTGGTAATGCCATTTTTCCAATTAAATTCTCTTATAGTCACCTTCATTATGTCAAGTGGCTAACAAAAAAAAATTTGCTAATTACGACGGTAGTGCCACCTGAGAAATTAGCTGACAACCACTATGTTAGTTTACTAGACGGCCATCTTCCCTGAAACAAGCCCCAATGAATACAAAAATTTTGTTATGACTATCTGCGTTTTTCTCATTATATCTTTGGTTAGTTGATAACTTAAATGCCTAGAAACATTTAGGTGGCCTCTAAACCTATGCACCATAAATTGACATGATGACGTAAAGTATAAAAGACTGATCAGAAATTGTCTGATCAAATGGGAAAATATACCTTCCCATCATATTCCTTGCGTGACAACACTTCTGGAGCAATATATGCTGGTGTTCCAACCGTTGATTTAGGTTGTGAATGCAATATAGCAGACTGACATCCAAGAGGGAAAAAAAGTGTTTAATGAAATGGAAAGGAGTGGAGAATTTCATATTTTGAACCGTATAAAAAAATAATATAGACTGTACCAACCTTAGAATATCCAAAATCACATATTTTAAGGCGTGGACTGGCGCTTCCATCCAGGAGAGTGTTCTCGAGCTTCAGATCCCTGTGACAAATTTCCTGTAGTAGAAACAAAAGAAAACAACCAAAACATGATTACAACAGCATGATTTGGTTCCTATATAGGGTTTGGACGAATGACTAATCCATCGGGCATGCCTAAATGGTCCCTTCGTGAAACTTCAATACTCAAAAAAAGCTACAAAAAAAACTTAACTCCTGTTTACTGCCTCTTCATGTGTAACCTGTGGACATTCTAAACTCAAGATCCAGGGTTTCTATCTGTTGTTGGTGATGGTGGTGTGTGATGGTCCTGGCGGTGGTCTCAGGTGGTCCGCTTGCATGGACTAACTTCATAAGGGGTTGGAGTGGTCGTGGCTGTTGGTGGTGGTTGTTGGCTGCAGGTGACATATTGGTGGTGGTGGTGGCCATGAAGAAAGGAGGAAGAAGGAGGTTGACGAAATGAAGAATTGGTTAGAAGAACAGTCAAGTGCAAAGATTTAAAAAATAGGTACTAAAAAGATACATATGTGGTCTAAATGGGTGAGCGAAAGTGTTTTGGGGACTAATTGAACATTATCTAAGAGTCCATTCAACATTATCAAAAGTGTGGAATGGCTACATTGTTACTGTAATAAAAATGACTTAAATTTATGAAACATGCAGAGCGAATTTCATACCATGGAATGGCAGTAGCTTACTCCATATAGTAGCTGATGGAAGAAAAATCTCGCCTGTTGTAGTATGTGCCATTTTATCAATGGAAAGAAGTTAGAAACAAGAACCAAAGTTAACCAACAGATATTTAAATAGGTTTTATCAATGACCTCGTCCTCGCTAAACCTTCCAGCATTGCATATTCTCTCAAAGAGCTCACCTCCAGCAGCATACTCCATGACAATAGCAAGATGCGTAGGTGTCAACAAGACCTGTGGGGAAAAGAAATGTCTTGTTTAACAGTTTGATTCCTCCTGTTAGGAAGCTAAGCTAATATTTTGCTTACCCTTCAAACTAGACACAGTGATTATCAATGCTCCAATTTATCCTATGGTCTGCAAAGGGTTCAGTATACACGTCATGAGATCAATCCCTTGAACTTACATGTAAAGTAGCGATCTATTTATTCAGAGCTTACCTTGAATAAAACACAATCAAGCTTTATCTGATATAAAGAGAGGTGGGAGGGGGGCACCAGAGCAAAGAATGATTTATTAGCAAAAGCATGAGACACTCGATCATTTTGCAAGCTTTTAGGCCACAAGTTGGTATTTTTCTTAGGTAATAGATCTAGCTACTGGTACTTTCCCTGCATGGCTAAGATAACAGCATCATAGTTGTGATACTGCGAAGAATGAGGTCGATCAGATTGACTTCCAGCTATGTAACAAGGGCATAGACACACATTTCAGCGTCTCACACAGATACGAAGTATCATTCAAATTCAGTACGTGAATTCGAGTCATGAACCCAATTAGAGTGTATGAGCACGTGTGACACTAAATTATATGAGCATGTGTGATGGGAGTACAACAAGGTGTTTCACAGGACTAGTTCTTAAACACTAGAAACAACCCATTTGATACAGAAATCACATTTCCTGGGCTATGTCTCTGATATCTGACACACGTGTCTGGCATGTGTATCACTTTTTCTATGATATTTGACATAAAAGTAATTTTCATAACCGGTCAGTTTCATATGAAGCTATCCTTGGATTTGCCAGTCTTCATCCTCATTTTCTTCCAAATCATGAACATCATCATTACAATGAGTTCTGTATAAAACACTCAAAAATCTATCCTTGCGACAATCTCAAACAGCAACCTAGACACCTATAAACTGCCAGAGGTTTCTAGGATTTCCTAACTATCAAGGGCTCACAGCAGCTGTAACAAACCACACATACTTCAACAAGAAAGGTGTACCATTGCAGAGCTTGATGCAAGTACATAACAACAACACACCAAAAAGCCGATGGGTTAGACTTTCTTTGAACAATTATAATTGAAGAGAGAAATCCCAGGACTTGGGAAGGCTAAGTCATGATATAGGATTCCGAGTGACGCTAGGGCAGAGTCTAAAAAGTATAAAAACAATAACAAAATCAAATAACAAGAGTTTTTCATAATTAAGACAAAATCTGTGTAGATGAACTAGGAAATCCCAAGAAGAAGGAAATGGAGGGTTTAAAGACCAAGAAATAAATACATTTAGTGCTAGGAAGCACTGATACTTCAAAAGCGTGCTGTACCACACCAGATAAGTATAAAATACCGATATAGTTCTGATTAGAAAGAATGTAAACTTTATCTCAAAAACACACACAGACAAGTTAGAGTTTCCTGATCAAACAAAAGCTTGAATTGTTTCCACACAGAGACAACTTAGAGTTCCCTCATCAAACAAAATCCTGAGTTGTTTGAGATTTTTAGCATACATATAAAGGTTGACGGATGATGTGAACATATTAGCACTTTGATGCAAGTTATTGATTCTAAATGCAATGAAGGCTGAAATGGCTGAGATGGAATTAAACAAGCTGTGAATTACTATGACTAAAGCCATTGGTCAAGTATAAATGATTAATGACATTTGTCGAATTATACTTTTGAGATAAAGGCAATAATGTTGCGATGGTTCATTAAGTAAGAAAAGGCCAAAAACTAACTAACATTAATCAAGTTTTCATTTATATCGGCTATAAATTGGGCAGACATTAATCTCTTACCTCCTTGAATCGAACGATGTTTGGATGCCTCAATGACCTGTGGTTGATTATTTCCCTCTGTACATTCTCATCAATCTGATAAGAAAAAAGTGTGAAATTCTTCTCATCCAAAACTCATCTTTTAGTATAATCAATTTTACACCAAATTATAATGATATCTCCAATACCAATAGCAAGTAAAAGAACGCAAACTCCTCGCCTACAAAACTCAATAGACAAGTAAAAACAATGCAAAAGAAAACTTGAATCCATATGTGAAAAAGAAAACTCGAATCCATATTTAAGATGAAAGCTACCATATCAAATGACCAATTAAACCCATCATAAATACATAAAAACTAAATGATCCATTATTCACTATAAGAACACAGGATGCAAACTCAAACATGTTCTAAAAGAACACAACCCATCCAAGCTGAACAAAATTTAAACATACTGAATTAACAAGAAAACCTCAAAATCTTTTATTAAGTAAACAATGAATTGAGCAAATACGAAACGACCAATACTGTATTTCAAATCAAAATGAAAAGAGCAAAATCAGTATACCGTCTTTCCCTTCTCTATGTATTTGACTGCAACAAGCTCTTTAGTCTTCTTGTCTCTAACAAGCCTTGCCACACCAAAGTTGCCAGAACCAAGTTCTTTAACTGGCTCATACCTCTCATCCATCCCAGTCTCTCCAAATTCGACACTACAATATCAAATGATCTTTTCTCCTAAAAGAAGTAATTGTTGAGGTTGTTGTTGTTGTTGTTGTTTATAACTTTATATTGAGTTCGATTAAATATTCCAACCAAATGTTGGCTTCTAAACTATGGTCTCTGGTCTGGTGCGTCTGAGGTCATGTAGTGAGACAAAGAAGGTGACAAATGAAAGACAAGTGTTGCAGGTGTGCCACGCATGGGGGTGGTGATGGGTGCGTAAGCTTATATGGCATAGGGTGGGTGGTGGAGGACAAGTCCTCGTCATCATTGATCAATTTGGCATAATTTAATAATAATATCAGCTAAGCTAAGCTAAGCTAAGCTGAGCTCACTTGTGAACTCTACTTTGAATACTTTTAATTTGTGGTAATCAATCATTTCAACTGGGGACTGCTTTTGCTTCCTGGTTTCAATTGCCATGTCCTTAAAGAGTTCACAACTTTGGATAAAAAGTTAATATATATATATAAGAGGGTTAGGTAGACCTTTCAATGGATTGGATCTTAATCTGAATCTGATGTATTTAATAGGAGATGAATATTAGTATTCAACTCGATACTCGGATTATCGGATCAGATACAAGCTAATTCGATCCAAATCCAATCCGTTTACAGGTTTAGTTTTGTATATTTGTTTATTAAATTCTATATAAATCATGTATTTTTTTCTCTTCAGAGCAAGCAAGGTTGGAGAGGGACCTAATCTTATAAGTCAAGAACAAATTACAAAGGGAGGAATTCAAGCCTGTAAACAAAATTAGAGGACACCGAGCATCTAAGCTAGATTGACACCAAGGGAGGCTCAATCATTTGCTCTCCTCCAGATTCTAAGTTGTATTTCTGACAAACCAAACACCATTACAATCTTGGGTATTTAAATCATCCAATTCTCCAGTGAGACGGGGGATAAAAAACAGACTAATGCCTACAACTTGTCTAGCTATTAAACCAACACAAATAAGAGTTTATCGATAAATATACGTAAACTTAACTTATTGAAGCCTAGTATAGCAGGTTCGAATGTTCTCTAATAGTTCTCACCATCAAGGAGCTTCACACCTATCATCAATAACATTTATTGTCATTTCAGAGTTAGACTGCACCAATAGTTTGTTGCAATTCATAGCGTTGGCGTCTTTCATTCCTTAAGAATAGCATTCATCTCAATCAGCAGCATGTTCCTCTGAATACTTGCCCCTACAAAGCAACCTAGTCATCATCTGGAACAGCCACCTGCATAACAAAGACTGTCCACAACTTGTAGCTATTACAGTGATTGATCATATCATGAAGGCCTCCATGGTGGCGGAGGCGGTGGGCTCTCAGGGTAGAGTGGTGGTAATTCAGTAAACATAGTGTTTCTGTCAATGCTATCGATACCAGAGGTTGCTAGTGAGACCAGTGCAGCTACAAGTCCTGCATTTCCTGCCAATGTGGGCTCTGTGTAATTGTAATTTTTGCGATTGTTTTGGAACTTGTCAAACTTATCAGGACCACCAACCATTGCTCCAGTAATATTGTAAGGATTTGATTCATTTGTGTTCAGCCATTTGAATCCTTCGGTGCAACCATAATTGTGGCTATCATAAGGGATTGATGCAGCTCGGTGATGCACCTTCGTGGGAAACTCTTTTCCATAGCCAACCATGTAACTCATGTTCAAGGGATTGGCTCCTAGTATGTAATCCACCTGTGTTAAGTGAACATAAAACAACAGTAAGATATGTCGGAAACTACTACAAGCTTTAGCTTCAAGCACTATGAAGCTTTAACTTAATTTTATACTGTTAGAATGTTCACAATGTTCGACATGTTGACTATAACTGATATGATGAGAATATCCCAAGTGGCAAAAGGAAAGATTGATTTATGCATTATTGTCTATGCATATTTTTGGATATTTGGGTACAAGATCAGGGATTCTTTGAGACATGTTTCAAAAGAAACTTGCATTCTTAAACTTCCACACAAACAGAAGTCGAAATTTCTAAATTACATATTTAACCAACACAAATACATAGAAAGCTGCGATGGGGGAAGAGAGTAAATCAAGCACCTGAGATGTGGCAAACTGATGTAGTTTATCTAATGGAAAGTAAAAGGGGCCACAAAACCATCCTGGAATATTTGATGAATTCATATAGTCAGCAAAGAGTGAAGCTAGGAAGGCAGCGTTTGCCGTATATTGTAAAGGTTGTGGATTTCCATGATTCAGTTGGATCATACCACCTGAAGATGTTAAACATGTACAGTTCATTAGTTTTTTTTCCTGCAAAATACAAAAAAGATTTCTTATCTATATATCAAAAGAAATAAAAAAGATCACCTTTAGTCCAGTTAAAGACATGCAACTCTCTAAGATAAGAACACATGTTTAGACCTGTGACGTTGTGATAACTCCTCAACATATCCTCATAAGGATAACCAGGATTTAAAAATATCCTCAGCCTTGATAACAAGAGCTCTACGGCTGGCAACTTGTTGTCCCAGCTCAACACACTCGTATCTGACCCACCATGAAAGATATTAGTGTCCCTGGAAATGCCTGGATCAGTAGCTAGTTCTAGGTAACTCTTGTTACCAGTGGCATAATACATCCAGGCCGCACCCCATATGTACTCATCAAAAGAGCCTGTGGAGTTGTAATACTTTTCAATATTCTGATTACCACTGCTGTAAGAAATTTTCTTCGCCGGATCTCTAGCAAAATCAAAGAGAGCTATGGCCCCTTTTACCAATTTTTCATGGTACTTGTTATTATCCCGGAATACAAGTGAGGCTGATGCAAGGGCCGATGCCATCTCTCCTGCTAGGTCTTGCCCTGCCATTATTTTCTGTACCGGTCGCGAATAGTTCATGCTTTCTGGCCTCTGCCAACAGGAGTGGTCGTCTTCAATCTCCGGGTCATTTTTTGCAACACCCACCTGTTGATCACATTTTGGGTTATTTTAACTAACACTATAGATTGGTTCTGTTGCCAGCATTACAGTTAGAATCATTTTTGTCATTGTCAAAAGGATGTCTCTCTTAACAATAGATATTTTTGCCTTAAGGTTCACATTGAAGTCAATTGGATGTGTTCAATTTTTTATTATGTTCAAATGTTCCTCACTGTGCATTTTTCTGCCTTGCGAGGCAGAGTTTGGTTTATGGTAATCAGTATCGACTTAAATGTTTGTGTAATAAACGTTGTTATTGTTTCATGCAAAAATGTAACACTAAATTGAGTTGAGTTCTACCAGCCAAACAATGAACCACTGAAAACACTGTTCTTTACTTATTTTACCTGGGCATAAATTTGGCTGATTGTTGTGTCAGAGGAACTGAAGGTCAAGAGTAAATAATCCGTTCCCATTTGATGAGCTCCCTAACTTCATCGTACATGTCCAGAGCCTTGTACTTTTGACTGTACTCAATCACACTCCAACTCAACATTGTCATTGAGAAAGCCATTGGGAAATGAAATTTGATGTTATCCCCAGCATCATAGTATCCTCCGACTAGGTTCATATCAGGCAACCCATCATTTAGGCCAGAATCTCCTCGCCATGATACGTTGTTGCTCTTTGGTAATCTCCCAGCTGCAATACCAACATGAAGAAACTATCAAGAAAAAATACATGTTTTTGAGCTTGATCATCTAAGATTTGGCAGTTCACGAAGGAGATTTGTTTCTTTTAGCATGGGCGTACCAGACAAAAACAACTTTTTGGACATAAATTACCATCTTTTAGCATGGTTGAAATTACCATCTTTTTTTATGCAAATCCTGCGGTGCACAAATGTTACAGAAATTACCATATCACTATTCTCTACTAACAACCACTAATGCTATTGTGGTTTTGTTCAAAGTTCAGGTATTATACGCAAACATGGTATGATATTTGTTCTGTTTGAAAAATGCTATGAAGTACATGTCATAAAATGGTTCTTGTATGTATATAGTGGATTGTATTGGTGGTTTTGTAATTTATGGTTTTAATCTACACTTAATCAGGTGTGCTATTGAGAAACCACCCACATATCATAGGCTGAAAGCAACAGTTTTTCTCTGAGCATCATTTGTCCATGTGTTACGTAATCATTAAGATGCGTATAAGTCGAATTCCCAAAGCTGGAAAACCCCCGAATACCTTCAAAATTAGACTAGGATCTCGGATATTGGAGGTGATGCATTTGAAAGTTGTGATTACATTATACTCAAGTAAAAAAGAAGTTGCAAGTGTGCAACGACTTCAAGTCTGAACAGTCAGTTAAAATGCCATAAGCGTTCAATGACAATTGAATTCAGCCATACGCAATTGCTAATTGTTCTGAACTTTAGCTTGTAATTCAATTCTTGAAGTGGATTAAAGCAACCATCACTATTTGGCAAAATCTTTGTTCAAGCAATTGATGGATTCTTTTAGGGAAAATGATTGATATGAAATCTACTAGTGACTCGATCATTTCACTATAAAATCATTTAGACTGTGATTGTTGAGAAATAAAATGGTTCTCTACTTTCTGGATAGAAACCTTCAGTTATAAATCATCTTGTTGTCTATCAATACATTTAATTAGAGCTCCTGACTTTTTTTTTTATATTAACCAAAATGAGTCATTAGACACCAAAAATGACTCTTGACTCATGAATGATTGGATGTTTCAGCATATGATTCAAAATGCAACCACAATAACATACAAACATGATAAAAATTCGACTACAACTCACAACGAATGCAAAAGAATAACCCCCATATGTAGTAACAAATGATAAGAAAGTTTCAAAAAAATTGTAACTGTGAGAGGAAGGACTCACACTTTTGTGCATTGAAGAACTGGAGGGCCATACAAGGGCGACTGAGTATTTATCTGGAACAGATGCAGGAAGGGGTTTCTTGTGTACCGTCTTCGTAAGAATAACTGGGAGGACCAAAACTAGGAAAGCAACAACAATGGAACCAATGATCCACTTAAAAGCCTTATAGCTGCAGGCTATGCAGCCAAAATCTACATATTTTTTCTTCTTGATCTTGTCTCGAGGTCCTAGGAGCCAACTCTGTTGTGTCTCATCCAACTGTCGTGGTGGCGACAATGCTGCTCGATCTGAGTCTGTGGTGGTTCGGCTTCCATCATCATCTGCCAATGAGTCTCCACTGATCTCAAACGAACCTCCTGAGTGGTTTGCTGAATGCATGGTTCCTTTCTTCAAGAAAATTAATAAACACCCAACTTATTTGTAGATATTTGATGAATGGGTCAATGAGAAGAGAGCTAAGTGATTCAAAGGTATATGCCAGTATTCCACTCTGGTTTTTATGAGCGTGTTTGAACAGGCCTTAAGGTCTTGAAGGGCAACGGAAATTTTCAATGTGGTTTTGATAGTGCAGGCTTCGATTGGTAACCTTTGTGCTATGTTAGTTTTTCCAGTGTTAATTCTTTCATTTTTCAAATAGTCATAACGTACCCCAAACATACTGTAAATCATTTTTTATATTGAATAAAGGTTTGATTTAAAAAAAAAAAAAAGGTGATTCAAAGTGTTTGATAAAAGTCACACCCCAATAAAAAGAACGTAAGCATGGGTTAAGATTCAAGGATGAGAACCTTCAGATATAAATCACTGTATGTATCAATTAAATAATGGGTTTATCTCTAATTGTTTATTGGAAGCTGGGCTTATTTCAGATAAATAACTACATGCAAAAATAACCCCAAATTTAATATAAACAGATAATTAAACTAAGGCAATTTTGAAGATGGGAGAAGAGATTACCTCCTATCCTTGAAGAAGAAAAAGAAAGAGAGAATAGTCTAATGGTTGGTGAGTTGACTGAAAAAAATTGATTTGGGAATGGGTTGATGGAGTAAGAACCTTTTTAGAAATAATAAAGGAGGAGAGCCGAGTCTTAAGGGGGTGATGATGGCATGGATGGACTGAAAAAACCCATTTTAACATTTTTGATTATATTGAGTGAGGCTAGGAAATCATGTTTTGTAAACATGTGTTGTAACCATGATGATGTGGCATCGTTAGAGGAGTTTTTTACAATTTTGAGATACACATAAATCTTCAGGGATTTCATCATTCTTTCCAAATCATGACACGTCATCATGGTTGCAAACATGTTTACAAAACATGGTTTCCTAGCATTATTCTTTTCAGTCTAATAGTGGCTATTTGTTTGTTTTGAGTCACTCTCATCAGTCATCACCTTGGGAAAGTCAGCTGTAGCACACACCTTCTTCCTTGCTCTACCACTCCCACTCAAGAAGAAGAAGAAACCCCTTTCTGAATTTGGTATCTCTTCCTATTTTTCAGACTTCAACCAATTCAACTTGAATAGTAACATCTTTGATAATGGGTATCGGCTCAACAGTAGACTTGTAGCGAATGTAATCATAAGTTTAGGGTTTGAACCTTAATGACGGTATTTAGGGTGAGAGGGGTTAAGGGATAAAATAAATATTAACATGCTTTGCATGATGCATTCAGCGTCCAAATTCATCCTTGTTGATCTCGAACCTGCAAAACGAACTGAGCCAAATACCACCGTTGTGGTGGCCGAAAGAATTCTATACTTAAGTTAGGCAATGGTGTAAGGAATAATGAAGACTAGATGTAATTAGCAATGTGTATACGTGCCTTTCTTCTTCCATTTTCTCACCTTATGTAAAGAGTGTTCATTCTCCAACTGTCCATTCTATTGAGGGCGTGATGGAGGGAGGGGTTCTCGACCATAATCTTACCTGTGCATAAATGAGTCTCTTCGGCACTTGGCTTTATTTAGGACTCAATGTTTTAATTGGGCTAAGAGTTGATTTTGTGCAAGTGGATCTTGGGCCTCTAACAACTCAGAGATTTGTTTTCGGGTCCTGTTGTTCTAGGTCAAGCTTCAAGGCCTGTGCCACTTGGGCTGGCTTGAACGCCTGACTTACGGGTTGACAATGTTTCAAGAATGGGCCCACTTGGGGCAACATTGAAGCCTTTTTCGTGTTAGGATTGACCCATACCACATATACGACTGTGATCGGGTGACAGTTTGATGTCTCATCAATCATAAAACACCAAATATAATTGTTCATTAAATGTAAATACTATGGTTACCAATTCACTAGGGGTGTCGACGTGCTCTGCGTGCATGAATATTCAGTACTTATTTTATTTTATTACAACCCTTCATAATAAAGTAAAAATTATTATTGAATTTAAACAAAATTATAAATGGCTTATGTATAATTTCAAACAAGGGCTTTGAATCAATTATGTTAGGGACTCACGTATTAATTAACAATATTTGAGGTTAATCTGAATTTGGGGAGTAAATGGTAATGTAATATTTTTATTTAAAATTACAAATTACCCTTGATCACTATTCACCTACCTATTGGCTGAATGAATAGATCATTGAGCTTGGATTAGGCGAGGATATTGGAAAGATCACATTGCTTGGAGAACCAAAATCCATGTAGCCGACCTCGAAAATCTCGAGAATGGGTTTTGTTGATGATGATGATGACCCCTTGATCACTATTCACCTACCTATTGATTTTTCGTATAAATATAATAGAATTGGAGGGTATATTGGGTAATCAATGTTTGAGAGGGACTCATTTTGATTGTAAAAGTATGAACTGTGGAGGACAAAATGAAAAATCCAAAAGTTAGATTAAAGACATGTTTATAATTTATAAATAATTGGAGGGCTTCAAATAAATTAATTAGGGACTTAGGTATAATTAATGAATGTTTACAGAAAGTTGATTGTAAAATAGTTTAACTTTAGGAGGGTAAAATGGTAAAATATGTGATAGTATTTTTTCATTTGAATTACACAAACACCCTTTGTGACTTTTTATCCACCTATTAATTTTCAAGAATTCTATTAAGTCTAGCCAGACAACATTGATTAGTACTGGTGGAGTAGAATTCCAATTTTACCCCTCTCTCCAAACCCATGTTTTCACCTCCACCACCATGGAGAGAGGGGTAAAGCTAGAATTCTACTCCGTCAGGCATTAATTAGTGTGTCTGACCAGGCTGAGTAGATTTACTCGTTAATTTTAACACAATGTAATTTTAATTGTAAATACCGTAGAATTAGGAGGTGCAAAAATTGAAAAGAAAATTTAGAGTTGAAGACTTACATGCCATCACTGTTCATTTGGGGAACTATAATTATACTATTCAGAATTCAGATTTAGATTAAGAGTTCATCCATTCCATACTCTTCAGGATACCATCAAACCAAACATGCCCTAATTGTCAATTTTAACTATGAAACATGCCTGCGATATGTGTTCTTAACTATAGCTCAACTCTTGGTCTTAAAATGAAGCAAGTAATCGAATACAGTATTTTGCAGTCCATTTCTATGTTTCAGGATACCGATATAATGTGGTTGCGTAACCCATTTTTGAGGTTAAGTCAAGACAATAGCGAAGATATACAGCTCAGTTGTGACAAGTTCAATTGGCAAACCATGGTCTAAAGCCAACACCATGAACACTGGCGTCTATTTGTAAGATCAAATGACAGAACCATCTCTTTGTTCCAAACATGGTATGCAATGAGGAATAAAGCTGATTATAAAGGAATGAAAGAACAAGATGTGCAGGACTGTATGACAAAAATCAAAGCAAGAGAAGCGCCATGAGTCGAAGCATAAGAACTGCATGTTTCAATGTCATTTATGAACACCTTCGATAAGCATTTCAAACATTGTCCATTTTAAGTAGCTTCTATACAAGATCCATGCGTAATGGGAAATGAATTCCAGTTCTTCATGCTTGAACCATGGATGATCTCATACGGATATAATTTTGTGCCTCATCTGTACATCCCACGCGTGTAAGAAGTCCGATGATAATTGAATAATGATCTTCAGATGGCTTGATGTTGTATTTCCTCGTCATTGTATTAAATATCCTTCGACCCTCAGCAACAAAACCAGCACGATCACATATAGATAGAATGACTCCAAATGTAAAATGATTTGGACTGAATCCATCACCTATCATTCTGTGAAATAGATCAAGTGCATCTTGATACTTATTGTTATACCCATAAGCTTCTATGATTGCAGTCTGAGTTATTGGTTTCTTGCAAGAGCAGGTATCGAAAACCAACCTTGCTTTCTCAAGTTCTCCACACCTACCATACATTTTTACAACCTCGGAACAAACAAAAGGAATCAACTCAAACCCCCTCTTCAAGAGATGTCCATGTAACTCCTTCCCAAACCTCAAGACCTCTGATTCACTACATGCATTTAGAATTCTAGATATGGTCACGGCATCCGGTCTGTGCTTCGAAAGCTGCATTGACCTAAACACTGTCAACGCTTCATCTAGGCAATGGTTTTTCAAGTACGAATCTATCATTGCTGTCCACGAGATGACGTTCTTCCTCTCTAATTCGTCAAACAATTTGCAAGAATAATCTAAGCTTCCACATGTGGAGTACATAACCATCAAAGATGTAACAATAGACACATTAGGAAGGTACCTATTTTTCACTACATAGCAATGGAT